>JASTWF010001343.1:0-89998 GCA_030390025.1 Squalus acanthias | reverse complement strand
CCGTCCCTTCCCCCTCGTCCCTTTCCCCCCCCCGTCCCTTTCCCCCCCCGTCCCTTTCCCCCCCGTCCCTCTCCCCCCCGTCCCTTTCCCTCTCCCCCCCGTCCCTTCCCCCCCCGTCCCTTCCCCCCCGTCCCTTTCCCCCCCCGTCTCTTTCCCCCGCGTCCCTTTCCCCCTCTCCCCCCCCCGTCCCTTTCCCCCTCTCCCCCCCCGTCCCTTCCCCCTCTCCCCCCCCGTCCCTTTCCCCCTCTCCCCCCCCCCGTCACTTTCCCTCTCTCCCCCCCCGTCCCTTCCCCCCCCGTCCCTCTCCCCCTCTCCCCCCCCCCCCTGTCAGTGAGCCAATTGCTCATCCATCGTATTGTGCTCTATTCTGTAACTGCTCAAATCTCCTGTTATGATGCAGCAGCAAACTATTATTTGCACCTTGCATTTATTGTTGTAGGGAGTCATCGGCTGTTGCTGAGCTTGTGCAGTTGTTTTGCCGGAGGAGTTTTTCTTGCTGCCTGCCTATTGGATGTCCTACCAGATTATCTTTCTCACATTAAAGAGGAGCTGGAAAAACTGCAAGTTAATGTATGGCTTCATTTTCTCTTTGTTTGAGAGGGTGGTTGTTTGAAATTGGCCTTTTAGAAACATAGAAACATAGAAAATAGGTACAGGAGTAGACCATTCGGTCCTTCGAGCCTGCACCGCCATTCAATGCGTTCATGGCTGAACATGCTACCTCAGTACCCCATTCCTGCTTTCTCGCCATACCCCTTGATCCCCCTAGTTGTGAGTGTTATATCTAACTCCCTTTTGAATATATTTAGCGAACTGACCTCAACAACCTTCTGTGGAAGAGAATTCCATAGATTCACCACTCTCTGGGTGAAGAAGTTCCTCCTCAGCTCAGTCTTAAATGGCTTCCCCTTAATCCTTAGACTGTGACCCCTGGTTTTAGTTTTCCCTAACATTGGGAACATTCTGCCCGCATCTAATTTGTCTAAACCAGTCAGGATTTTAAATGTCTCTATAAGATCCCCCCTCATTCTTCTGAACTCCAGAGGATACAAGTTCAGTTGACCCAATCTTTCTTGATATGTCAGTCCGGTCATCCCAGGAATCAATCTAGTGAACCTTCGCTGCACTCCCTCAATAGCAAGAATGTCCTTCCTTAAGTTAGGAGACCAAAACTGCGCACAATACTCCAGGTGTGGCCTCACCAAGGCCCTGTACAACTGCAGCATCACCTCCCTACTCCTGTATTCAAATCCCCTTACTATGAAGGCCATCATTCCGTTTGCTTTCTTGACTGCCTGCTGCACTTGCATTCCCACCTTCAGTGACTGATGTACCATGACGCCCAGGTCTCGTTGCACCTCCCCTTTCCCTAATCTGCCACCATTCAGGTAATAGTCCGCCTCTCTATTTTTACCACCAAAGTGGATAACCTCACATTTATCCACATTGTACTTCATCTGCCATACATTTGCCCATTCACCCAACCTGTCCAAGTCACTCTGTAGCCTCCTAGCATCCTCCTCATTATTCACACTGCCTCCCAATTTAGTGTCATCCGCAAATTTGGAGATATTACATTTAATCCCTTCGTCCAAATCGTTAATATATAATGTAAACAGCTGGGGTCCCAGCACTGAACCCTGCGGTACCCCGCTGGTCACTACCTGCCATTCTGAAAAGTACCCATTTACTCCTACTCTTTGTTTCCTGTGTGCCAACCAGTTCTCAATCCACGTCAACACATTACCCCCAATCCCATGTGCTTTAACTTTGCTCACCAATCTCTTGTGTGGGACCTTGTCGAAGGCCTTCTGAAAGTCCTTTTAAAGGGGCCTCGTCATCTTTGGGACAGTTTATGATCCACTCGGAATATTTTTGTTGCTGCAGTTGCTAAGTTTGTAAAAACAGTTGCCTTTAAACTTTTTTCTTTGGGAAAGTCTGAGTTTGTGTCATTTTTACCATCGTGACAATAATGGAATGATGCACTGAGATTGCAAAATGATATGACACAACTTTTAGAAATCCTGAAGTTGATCCTGAGAAATTCACACTGACAAAGGATTCAAAAACTAGGCCGAAATATTTCACAGAGTGAACAAGCCCATTAAAGAGCGTGAACCCTAACCCATTATTGAAGCAAATGGTATAAGTCAGTTGAGAAAGAAGATGGGATTGAGGGATTCAGTGAGAAGGCAAGAAGGTGAGATTGAGTTCAACCAATCCAGGATTGTTAGCCAAATGCCCGTTTCCTGTAGCTAAACTGCCCTATGTTCCTCACATGGTTTACATGCATGGTTTGCAAATGAATGAAAAAGCTTGGCCAAATATTTTTCTTCAAGTGAATGCCCAGTAATCAATGCTTCAAAAATAATTCATAATCATGGTGGAATTGGCTATTATGCTTCCTTATTAGCAAAATTGGGAAATTCTGCCTCATCAGGGAATGAAGGTAATGCTCTCTGACTGGGAGAAAGAGGAAAGAATGTGGTGGAGACAAATATCAGCTGAAGCAACGTGTTTGGAGGACGAGTTCATGGAATGCATTCCAGACAGTTTTCTAGTACAATATGTCAAGGAACCAATGAGGGAACAGGCTATTTTAGATCTAGTACTGTGTAATGAGACAGGGTTAATAAGTAATCTTATAGTAAAGGATCCTCTGGAAGAGTGATCATAATATAATAGAATTTTATATTGAGTTTGAGAGTAATGTGGTTAATTCTGAAGCTAGGTTATTAAATTTAAACAAAGCAAATTATGAAGGTATGAGGGGCGAGTTGGCTGAGGTAGATTGGGAAATTAGATTCAAAGATTTGACAGTAGATAAGCAATGGCGAACATTAAAAAAAAATCATAATTTTCAACGAACATACATTCCTTTGAGAAATAAATACTCCAACTGTGGCTGACTATACAAAGCTAGGTGGGACAGTGAGCTGTGAGGAGGATGCAAAGAGGCTGCAAAGGGATATAAACCAGTTAAGTGAGTGGGCAAGAAGGTGGCAGATGGAGTAGAATGTGGAGATATATGAGGTTTTTCACTTTGGTAGGAAGAATAGAAAAGCAGAATATTTTTTAAATGGTGAGAGACTCGTAAATGTTGGTGTTCAGAGGGATTTGGGTGTCCTTGTACACGAATCACAGCAAGTCAACATGCAGGTACAGCAAGCAATTAGGAAGGCAAATAGTATGTTAACCTTGGGGGTTGGAGTACAAGAGTAAGGAAGTCTTTCTGAAATTGTACAGGGCTTTGGTGAGACCACACCTGGAGTACTGTGCACAGTTTTGGTCTCCTTATTTAAGGAAGGATCAGAGGCGGTCCAACAAAGGTTCACTAGATTGATACCTGGGATGTGAAGGTTGTCCTGTGAAAAGAGAACGAGTAGAATGGGCCTATATTCTCTGGAGTTAAGAAGAATGAGAGGTGATCTCATTGAAACGTATAACATTCTTGGCAAGCTTGACAGGGTAGATGCTGGGAGGCTGTTTCCCCTGGCTGGAGAGTCTAGAACTAGGGGTCATAGACTCAGGATAAGGGGTCGGCCATTTAGGACTGAGAGGATGAGAAGTTTCTTCACTCAGAGGGTTATCGATCTTTAAATTCTTTACCCCAGAGAGCTGTGAATGCTCAGTCGTTGAGTATATTCAAGACAGAGATCGATAGATTTTTGGACACTTAGGGAATCAAGGGATACGGAGATAGTGCAGGAAAGTGGAGATGAGGTCGAAGATCAGCCATGATCTTATTGAATGGCGGAGCAGGCTCGAGGGGCCGTATAGCCGACTCCGATCCCCTCGCTCCCCCCCTCCGATCCCCTCGCGCCTCCCTCCGATCCCCTCGCTCCCCCCCTCCGATCCCCTCGCTCCCCCCCTCCGATCCCCTTGCGCCCCCCTTCCGATCCCCTCGCTCCCCCCCCTCCGATCCCCTCGCACCCCCCCTGGGATCGCCCTCGCGCCTCCCTCCGATCCCCTCGCCTCCCCCTCTCCCCCCTCCGGTCCCCCTCGCCCGCTCTCCCCCCTCCGATCCCCTCGCGCCTCCCTCCGATCCCCTCGCCTCCCCCCTCCGGTCCCCCTCGCCCGCTCTCCCCCCTCCGGTCCCCCTCGCCCGCTCTCCCCCCTCCGGTCTCTCTCTCCCCTTTCATAGAGTCTTAGACTCATTACTGCACAGAAGGAAGCCATTCGGCCCATCGAGTCCATGCCGGCTCTCTGTAGAGCAATCCAGTCAGTCCCATTCCCCCACTCTATCCCCGTAGCCCTGCCAATTTATTTCCCTCAAGTGCCTATCCAATTTCCTTTTGAAATCATTGATCATAGAAACATAGAAGATAGGAGCAGGAGTAGGCCATTCGGCCCCTCGAGCCTGTTCCGCCATTCAATGCGATCATGGCTGATCATCCAAATTCAGTACCCTGTCCCTGCTTTCTCCCCATATCCCTTAGTCCCTTTAGCCTTAAGAAATATATCTAACTCCTTCTTGAATATATTTAATGAATTTGCCTCAACTGCCTTCTGTGGTAAAGAATTCCACAGGTTCACCACTCTCTGGGTGAAGAAATTCCTCCTCATCTCAGTCCTAAATGGCTTACCCCTTATCCTTAGACTGTGACCTCTGGTTCTGGACTCCCCCGCCATCGGGAACATCCTTCCTGCATCTAGTCTGTCTGGTCCTGTTAGAATTTTATAAGTTTCAATGAGATCCCTGTCATAAATCACAAGTAACAACTCAGGAAGTACTACTGGGTGGCCAGCTGGGGCGCCGTCCAGGGAGTATAAATACTCAGGCATGGGCCCACCTTGGGCAGAGACAGTCTGGAAACAGGAAGCTAGTGACTGCTAACTAGACCTCCATGTTTTGTTACAAGTTGATTAAAGCCTTGCTTTATGTTCAAGTGCGTAGTGAGTCTTTATTACGTCAATCCCCTCTCATTCTTCTAAACTCTAGTGAATATAAGCCTAATCGACCCAATCTCTCTTCATACGTCATTCCTGCCATCCCAGGTATCAGTCTGGTGAATCTTCGCTGCACTCCCTCCATGGCAAGAACATCCTTTCTCAGATAAGGCGACCAAAACTGCACACAGTACTCAAGGTGTGGTCTCACCAAGGCCCTGTACAGCTGCAGCAAGACATCCTTGCTCCTGTACTCTGATCCCCTCGCTATGAAGGCCAACATACCATTTGCCTTCTTAACCGCCTGCTGCACCTGCATGCTTACCTTCAGCGATTGATGCACAAGGACACCCAGGTCTCGTTGCACTTCCCCTTTTCCCAATCTATTGCTGTTCAGATAATAATCTGTCTTCCTGTTTTTGCCACCAAAGTAGATAACCTCGCATTTATCCACATTATACTGCAGCTGCCATCTCCGCTTCCACCACCCTCGCCAACAGCGAGTTTCAGATCATTACCACTCGCTGCACAAAAAAATTCTTCCTCACATCTCCCCTGTATCTCTTGCTGAAGACCTTAAATATGTGTTCCCTCGTCCTTGTACCATCAACTAATGGGAACAGCCTTTCTCTGTGTACCTTTTCCAAACCCGTCAAATCTTGTGCATATGGTCCATGTCTCTGAGGCATACAGGAGGGCAGGTATCACTGCTGCTCTGTAGACCATGAGCTTAGTGCCGGGTTTGAGGTCCTGGTCTTCAAACACTCTCTTCCTCAGGCGACCGAAGGCTGCACTGGCACACTGAAGGCGGTGTTGGACTTCGCCATCGATGTCTGCCCTTGTTGACAGTAGGCTCCCGAGGTATGGAAAGTGGTCCACGTTGTCCAAGGCCTTGTCGTGGATTTTGATAATTGTGGGGCAGTACTGTGTGGTGGGGGCAGGTTGGTAGAGGACCTTTGTCTTACGGATGTTTAGTGTAAGGCCCATGCTCTCGTACGCTTCGCTGAAGGTGTTGACGATGGTTTAGAGTTCGACCTCCGAGTGAGCGCAGACGCAAGCGTCATCTGCATACTGTAATTCGACGACAGAGGATGGGACGACGTTGGATCTGGACTGGAGGCGACGGAGGTTGAACAGTTTCCCGTTTGTTCTGTAAATTAGCTCCACTCCAGCGGGGAGCTTATTGAGGGTGAGATGGAGCATTGCAGCAAGGAAGATCGAGAAGAGCGTTGGCGCGATGAGACAGCCTTGCTTGACCCCGGTCTGTACGTGAATTGAGTCTGTGGTGGAACCGTTGGTCAGGATCACGGCTTGCATGTCGTCGTCAAGCAGGCGGAGGATGGTGACAAACTTTTTTGAGGGCAGCCGAATTTGAAGAGGCCACTCCATAATCCCTCACGGTTGACGGTGTCGAAGGCCTTTGTGAGATCAAAGAAGGCCATGTACAGTGGTTGGTGCTGTTCCCTGCATTTCTCTTGTAATTGACGTGCGGTGAAGATCATGTCCATTGTGCCCCTTAGTAGGCGGAATCTGCATTGCGACTCTGGGAGGAGCTCTTCAGCCACTGGGAGAAGGCGATTGAGGAGGATTCTTGCGATGACTTTCCCTGTGGCAGACAGCAGGGAAACTCCTCTGTAATTACCGCAATCGGACTTGTCACCTTTCTTGAAGATGGTCACAATTATGGTGTCTCTGAGATCCCCTGGCATGCTCTCCTCCTTCCAGATAAGAGAAATTAGTTCATAAATTCGCGCCAGTGGTGCTTCTCTGCCATGCTTTAGTGCCTCCGCGGGGATTTCATCTGCTCCTGAGACCAGTGGTGGTGCTGCAGGAGGGTGTAATTACATTTTCCCACCAGTGGTGGTACTGCAGGAGGGTGTAATTGCACCGCCTAATCCGCTCTGTCATCTCCATCAATGTAGCACCAAAACAGCGGCGGCAACAGAAACAATGCCGCAGGAAAATTAACACTGGAGCACTCAAAGACCCTGCTAAGAAAGCCCTATTCAGCCTGCGCTTCACAAACAACCTGACGACTCCCAGTGTTGCAGAGACACAGAGTGCCCACAGCACCTGGTCTGCACTCAAGGCCTCCATAATCAGCACCTGTGAAGAGACGCTCGGTCACTCGACCAGGAAACACCAAGACTGGTTCGACGAGAACGACCAGGAGATCCAGGAGCTAATAAGCCGCAAGCACAAGGTATTCCTGATCTGGAAACAACCACGACGTGCGTGGATTCTTTAGCGCAGTCAAGACCACCTACGGCCCAAGGCCCTACCCCACTGCAGGCCAAGAACGGAGAGGTACTCATCAAGGACAGGGAGGCAGTCACTGTCCGCTGGAAGGAGAACTTCGAAGATCTCCTAAACTGCGACTCTGTCTTTGACGCGAGTGTCCTCAACTCCATCCCGCAGCATGCTACCCGCCACCATCTCAGCACAACCCCAGCCCGGCATGAGGTTGAAAAGGCCATCCGACAACTGAAGAACAACAAGGCCTCGAGCAGATGGAATCCCCGCCGAGGCACTAAAGCATGGCGGTGAAGCACTACTGGCGCGAATTCATGAACTCATTTCTCTTATCTGGAAGGAGGAGAGCATGCCAGGGGATCTCAGAGACGCCGTAATCGTGAACATCTTCAAGAAAGGTGACAAGTCCGATTGCGGCAATTACAGAGGAGACCCCTGCTGTCTGCCACAGGGAAAGTCATCGCAAGAATCCTCCTCAATCGCCTTCTCCCAGTGGCAAGATAGGCGCACCAACGTCAGTGTTCTTGCTCAGGCCAACATCCCCAGCATCGAAGCTTTGACCACGCTCGATCAGCTCCGATGGACGGGTCACATTGTCCGCATGCCCGATACGAGACTCCCAAAACAAACGCTCTACTCGGAGCTCCGGCACGGCAAGAGAGCCCCAGGAGGGCAGAGGAAACGCTTCAAGCACACCCTCAAAGCCTCCTTGGAAAGTGTAACATCCCCACCGACACCTGGGAAACCCTGGCCCAAGACCGCACAAAGTGGAGAAGAAGCATCCGGGAAGGCGCCGTACACCTCGAGTCTCTTCGCCGGGAGCAAGTGGTAGCCATGCGCAGGCAGCGCAAGGAGCGCACGTCAACCCAAGCACCCCACCCACCGTCAGCCCCACCTATGACAGAGACTGTAGGTCCCGCATTGGACTCATCAGTCACCTGTGAATTCATTTTTAATATGGAAGCAAGTCATCCTCGGTTCCGAGGGACTGCCTAAGAAGAGGAGAAGTAATTGCACCCTCCCACCAGTGCAAGGCATTCCTGATCTGGAAACAGCAACACAACTCGAGAGCAAGAAAGCAGCTCTACAGACGCCTGAAGGCTGAGGTCCAACAAAAAACTCGTGACCTAAAGAACAGATGGTGAGTGGAGAACGCGCAGGAGATCCAGCAGCTAGCTGACAACCACGACGTGCGTGGATTCTTTAGCGCAGTCAAGACCATCTATGGCCCAAGCACCCAAGGTCCTACCCCACTGCGGGCCAAGAACGGAGAGGTACTCATCAAGGACAGAGAGACAGTCAGTGCCCACTGGAAGGAGCACTTCGAAGATCTCCTTAACCAAGACCCTGTCTTCGATGTGAGTGTTCTCAACTCCATCCCGCAGCATGCTACGTGCCACCACCTCAGCACAACCCCAGCCCAGCAAGAGGTTGAAAAGGCCATCCGACAACTGAAGAACAACAGATGGAATCCCCGCCGAGGCACTATAACATGGCGGAGAAGCACTATTTGTGCGAATACATGAACTCATTTCTCTTATTTGGAAGGATGAGAGCATGCCAGGGGATCTCAGAGACGCCGTAATCATGACCATCTTCTATAAAGGTGACAAGTTCGATTGCGGTAATTACAGAGGAGTTTCCCTGCTGTCTGCCACAGGGAAAGTCATCGCAAGAATCCTCCTCAATCGCCTTCTCCCAGTGGCTGAAGAGTTCCTCCCAGAGTCGCAATGCGGATTCCGCCCACTAAGGGGCACAATGGACATGATCTTCACCGCACGTCAATTACAAGAGAAATGCAGGGAACAGCACCAACTGCTGTACATGGCCTCCTTTGACCTCACAAAGGCCTTTGACACTGTCAACCATGAGGGATTATGGAGTGTCCTCCTCAAATTCGGCTGCCCTCAAAAGTTTGTCACCATCCTCCGCCTACTTCACGACGACATGAAAGCTGTGAACCTGACCAACGGATCCGCCACAGACCCAATTCGCGTACGGACCGGGGTCAAGCAAGGCTGTATCATCGCACCAACGCTGTTGATCTTCCTTGCTGCAATGCATAGAAGCATAGAAGATAGGAGCAGGAGTAGGCCATTCGGCCCCTCGAGCCTGCTCCGCCATTTAAGGAGATCTTGGCTGATCATCCAAATTCAGTACCCTGTCCCTGCTTTCTCCCCATATCCCTTGATCCCTTTAGCCTTAAGAAATATATCTATCTCCTTCTTGAATATATTTAATGAATTGGCCTCAACTGCCTTCTGTGGTAGAGAATTCCACAGGTTCACCACTCTCTGGGTGAAGAAATTCCTCCTCATCTCAGTCCTAAATGGCTTACCTCTTATCCTTAGACTGTGACCTCTGGTTCTGGACTCCCCCGCCATCGGGAACATCCTTCCTGCATCTAGTCTGTCTGGTCCTGTTAGAATTTTATATGTTTCAATGAGATCCCCTCTCATTCTTCTGAACTCTAGCGAATATAAGCCTAATCGACCCAATCTCTCTTCATACGTCATTCCTGCCATCCCAGGTATCAGTCTGGTAAATCTTCATTGAACTCCCTCCATGGCAAGAACATCCTTCCTCAGATAAGGCGACCAAAACTCCATCTCACCCTCAATAAGCTCCCCAGAACTGGAAACTGTTCAACCTCTGTCGCCTCCAGTCCAGATCCAAGGTCGTCCCATCCTCCGTCATCGAATTACAGTATGCAGATGACGCTTGCGTCTGCGCTCACTCAAAGGTCGAACTCCAAACCATCGTCAACACCTTCACCGAAGTGTACGAGAGCATAGGCCTTACACTAAACATCCGTAAGACAAAGGTGCCAACCTGCCCCCACCACACATTACTGCCCCCCCGATTATCAAAATCCACGACGAGGCCTTGGACAACGTGGACCACTTTCCATACCTCGGGAGCCTACTGTCAGCAAGGGCAGATGTCGATGACGAAGTCCAACACCACCTTCAGTGTGCCAGTATCGCCTTCGGTCGCCTGAGGAAGAGAGTGTTTGAAGACCAGGACCTCAAACCTGGCACTAAGCCCATGGTCTACAGAGCAGTAGTGATTCCTGCCCTCCTGTATGCCTCAGAGACATGGACCATGTATAGCAGGCACCTCAAAGCACTGAAGAGGTACCACCAACGCTGCCTCCGCAAGATCCTGCAAATGCATTGGCTGGATAGGCGCACTAACGTCAGTGTTCTCGCTCAGGCCAACATCCCCAGCATTGAAGCTCTGACCACGCTCAATCAGCTCCAATGGACGGGCCACATCGTCTGCATGCCCGATACGAGACTCCCAAAACAAGTGCTCTACTTGGAGCTCCGACACGGCAGGAGAGCCCCAGGTGGGCAGAGGAAATGCTTCAAGGACACCCTCAAAGCCTCCTTGAAAAAGTGCAACATCCCCACCGACACCTGGGAATCCCTGGCCCAAGACTGCACAAAGTGGAGGAGAAGCATCCGGGAAGGCACCGAAAACCTCAAGTCCCTTTGCTGGGAGCAAGTGGAAGCCAAGTGCAAACAGCAGAAGGAGCGCACGTCAACCCAAGCACCCCACCCACCCGCCCCTTCAACCACCGTCTGCCCCACCTGTGACCGAGATTGTAGGTCCCGCATAATGTGGAAGCAAGTCATGCTCGGTTCCGAGGGACTGCCTAAGAAGAGAAGAAGAAGGTGGTGCTGCAGGAGGCTGTAATTGCACCTTCCCACCAGTGGTAGTGCTGCAAGAAGCTGTAATTACACCTTCCCACCAGTGGTGGTGCTGCAGGAAGCTGTAATTACACCTTCCCACCAGTGGTGGTGCTGCAGGAGGCTGTAATTACAGTTCCCATTCTAAATGTGCGCAGAGGAATTTATCATGGAAAAAGTTAACTGCAAGTCTCACAGTGCCAGCTGTGGCTCAGTGGGTAGCATTCTCGCCTGCATCAGAAGGTTGTGTGTTCAAGTACCACTTGAGCACAAAAATCTAGGCTGACACTCCAGTACAGTGCTGAGGGAGTGCTGCATTGTCGGAGGTGCCGTCTTTTGGATGAAATGTTAAACTGAGGCCCTGTCTGCTCTCTCAGGTGGATGTAAAAGATCCCATGGCACTATTTCGAAGAAGAGCAATGGAGTTATCCCTGGTATCCAGGCCAATATTTATCCCTCAATCAACATCACTAAAACAGATAATCTGGTCATTATCACATTGCTGTTTGTGGGAGCTTGCTGTGCGCAAATTGGCTGCCATGTTTCCTACATTCCAACAGTGACTACACTTCAAAAAGTACTTCATTGGCTGTAAAGCACCAAATGCAAGTGAGTATAGAAATAGGAGGATAGAGCAGATGAATGCATGGCTGGAGAGATGGTGCAGGAGGGAGGGCTTCAGATTCTTGGGGCATTGGGGCCAATTCTAGGGGAGGTCGGACCTGTACAGGATGGACGGGTTGCACCTCCACAGAGCTGGAACCAATATCCTCGTGGAGAGGTTTGCTAGTGCTGTTGAGGACGGTTTAAACTAATTTGGCTGGGGGATGGGCACCAGGATGTAACATAAGAAAGGGGAAATAAAGTGCTCAAAGGATTGGGAGAGGCAGAGAGCACTAAAGTAAGAAATAGTAAGTTATTAGTTGGCGTCAAACTAAGAGAGAATACAGGATGGTCTAAGGTGGGTTTACAGTGTCTGTATGTGAACGCACGAAGCGCAGTAAACAAGGTAAGTGAGCTGCAGGCACAAATAGCCACATGGGAATATGATGATGTGGCAATAACTAAGACCTGGCTCAAAAAAGGGCAGGTTTGGGTATTAAATATTCCTGGTTAGAAGGTGTTCAGGAAAGATCGGGAAGGATCGATAGGAGGTGGTGTGGCAGTATTGGTTAAGGAGAATGTTACAGTGCTGAAGAGGGAGGATGTCCTGGAGGGGTCAAGGAGAGAATCTATATGGCTGGAGTTAAGAAATAATAGAGGTGCCATTAGACTACTAGGTGTATTCTATAGACCACCAGATGGTGGGAAAGATATGGAGGAGCAAATTTGCAGAGAAATTACAGAGAGGTGCAAGAACTATAGAGTAGTAATAATGGGGGATTTCAACTATCCTAATATAGACTGGGATAGTAATAGTGTAAAGGGCAGAGAAGGAGAGAATTTCTGAAGTGTGCTCAGGAGAACTTTCTTGATCAGTACATTTCCGGCCCAATGAGGAAGGAGGCATTGCTGGATCTGGTTCTGGGAAATGAGGTAGGTCAAGTGGAGCAAGTGTCAGTAGGTGAACATTTAGGGAACAGTGATCATAGTATCATAAAGTTTAGATTAGCTATGGAAAAGGACAGGGAGCAATCTAGAGTAAAAATGTTTAACTGGGGGAAAGCCAGTTTCAGTGGGATGAGAACAGATCTGGCCTGGGTAAACTGGAATCAAAGATTGGCAGGGAAAACTGTAATGGAACAATGGGCAGCCTTTAAAAAGGATATAGTTCAAGTACAGTTGAGGTACATTCCCACGAGGGGGAAAGACACGGCAACTAAAGTCAGAGCTCCCTGGATGATGAAACAGATAGAGAATATGATGAAGCAGAAAAAGAGCGCATATGACAGATGTCAGGTTGCAAATACATCTGAGAATCAGGCTATATATAGAAAGGTCAGAGGAGAAGTGGCAAAGAGAGGGTATGAGAATAGAATGGCAGCCAACATAAAAGGTAATCCAAAAGTCTTCCACAGGCATATAAATAGCAAAAGGGTAGTAAGAGGAGGGTGGGGCCGATTCGGGACCAAAAAGGAGACCTATGCATGGAGGCAGAGGGTATGGCTGAGGTACTTTGCATCTGTCTTCACCAAGGAAGAGGATGCTGCCATAGACGTATTGATGGAGGAGGTAATGGAGACACTTGATAGGATAAAAATTCATAAAAGTGTTATTAGAAAGGCTGGCTGTACTTAAAGTAGATAAATCACCAGGACTGGATGGGATGCATCCAAGGATGCTGAGGGAATTGAGGGAAGAAATCGCGGAGGTACTGGCCATAATCTTCCAATCCTCCATAGATACAGGGGTGGTGCCAGAGGACTGGAGAATTACAAATGTTACACCATTGTTCAAAAAAGGGTGTAAAGATAAACCCAGCAACTACAGGCCAGTCAGTTTAACCTCGGTAGTGGGGAAGCTTTTAGAAACAGTAATCAGGGACAAAATTAACAGTCACTTGGGTAGGTGTGGATTAATTAAGGAAAACCAGCATGGATTTGTTAAAGGCAAATCGTGTTTAACTCACTTGATTAAGTTTTTTGATGAAGTTACAGAGAGGGTTGATGAGGGCAATGCAGTTGACGTGGCGTACATGGACTTCCAAAAGGTGTTCGACAAAGTGCCACATAATAGGCTTGCCAGCAAAGTTGAAGCCCATGGAATAAAAGGGACAGTGGCAGCATGGATATGAAATTGGCTAAGTGACAGGAAACAGAGAGTAGTGGTGAACGGTTGTTTTTTGGACTGGAGGAAGGTATACAGTGGTGTTCCCCAGGGGTCGGTTCTAGGACCACTGCTTTTCTTGATATATATTAATGACTTGGATGAAGGTGTACAGGGCACAATTTCAAAATTTGCAGATGGCACAAAACTTGGAAGTATAGTGAACAGTGAGGAGGATAGTGATAGACTTCAGGAAGACATAGACAGGCTGGTGAAATGGGCGGACACGTGGCAGATGAAATTTAATACAGAAAAGTGCGAAGTGATATATTTTGGTAGAAAGAATCAGGAGAGGATTTATAAACTAAATGGTACAATCCTAAAGTGGGTGCACGAACAGAAGGACCTAGGGCTATGTGTGCACAAATGGTTGAAGGTGGCAGGGCACGTTGAGAAAGCAGTTAAAAAGGCATACGGGATCCTGGGCTTCATAAATAAAGGTATAGAGTACAAAAGTGTGGAAATTATGATGAACCTCTATAAAACATTGGTTCGGCCCCAACTGGAGTACTGTGTCCAATTCTGGCCACCACACTTTAGGAAGGATGTGAAGGTCTTAGAGAAAGTGCAGAAATGATTCCAGGAATGAGGGACTTCAGTTATGTTGATAGACTGGAGAAGCTGGGGTTGTTCTCCTTGGAGCCGAGATGATTGAGAGGAGATTTGATAGAGGTGCTCAAAATCATGAAGGGTCTGGACAGATATATAGAGAGAAACTGTTCCCATTGGCGGAAGGGTCGAGAACCAGAGGGCACAGATTTAAGGTGATTGGCAGAAGAACCAAAGGTGACATGAGGAAAAACTTTTTTACGCAGCGAGTGGTTAGGATCTGGAATACACTGCCTGAAAGGGTGGTGGAGGCAGACTCAATCTTATCTTTCAAAAGGGAATTGGATAAGTATCTGAAGGGGAAAAAATTGCTGGGCTACGGGGAAAGGGCGGGGGAGTGGGACTGGCTGAGAGTCGGCACGGACTCCACAGGCCTTCCATGCTGTAACCATTCTATGATTCTATGAGACGTCTGGTGGTCGTGAAAGGCGCTATATAAATGCAAGTCTTTCCTTTCAAGTGCGTGAAGGCCTAATAATTTCATGTGGCATTACACATGTTAAGTTAGAGAATACGGTCTTTCTCTTACCTGTCATCTTTGTGTTGCTGTTGTCTACCCTTACTCCCCTCTCCCTCCCTCCCCCTTAGCCAGTCCCCTCAGGCTTTGTTTGCTATCAAAATTCAAATGTTGTCTTTTTTAAATTAAAATTAGAATGAGGAAAGACACTGTCTCTCCCTCTCGCTTTGTGTGTACTTTTGTTTCTTTCCATCTGTCTGTGTGGCTCTCTCGATGTTAGAAATTAGAATTAATTAATTTTGAACTGTCAACAAAACACAGGTGAGTTAATTAGAAGCTTTCTGTTGGTTTAAAATTCAACCAATTATTTTTGAAAGATGGACTAAAATTACCATTGTCTCAGCTGATTTGCTTTCTGAAGTTTATAGAACACAATACAAAAACTACAGCAGTTTTAACACTATAGCCCTTAACAGCAGTTTGTGTTTGTATATTTGCAGACGAACTTTCCACTTCCAGAGTTTGTCATAGCAGTTGGTTTTTTCCTGGTTCTCATCATTGAGCGAATAGTTCTGGAGTGCCATAGCAGCAGTTTGAGTGAGACCACCCCTCTTATAGCACACCGTACTCCAGCAGCAACCCACTGCACTGATGACAAGATTAACCACTGTGTACAGATAAACACCAACAACGAGGAGACCGCAGATCACCATGTCCATGTTGATGTCAATGCCCATTCTGCTTTCCGTTCTTTTATTCTCTTCCTTTCTCTATCCTTACACTCTCTATTTGAGGGATTGCCCATTGGTCTACAGCAGACAGAGTCAAAGGTTTTGCAGATCTTTGTCGCCATTTTAATTCATAAAAGTATAATTGTTTTCAGCCTGGCTCTGAAGCTTGTACAGAGCAATGTACAGCAAGGCCGAGTGATGTTATACATTATAGTGTTTGCAATGATGTCTCCTCTGGGGATTGTGATTGGCATTATAATCACACAGGTCAAGTCAGCCAGCACTGTCCTGGCACAGAGTCTGCTTGAAGGGATCGCTGCAGGAACATTCATTTATATCACCTTTTTAGAAATTTTGCCTCATGAACTAAATTCCACTGATGAGCGACTGCTGAAGCTCCTGGGCATTCTCTTCG
This sequence comes from Squalus acanthias, assembly GCA_030390025.1. Lineage (NCBI taxonomy): Eukaryota > Metazoa > Chordata > Chondrichthyes > Squaliformes > Squalidae > Squalus > Squalus acanthias. The sequence goes on along the minus strand of JASTWF010001343.1, from coordinate 74,182 downwards.
GCTTCTCTATAATGACTGTGCTCTCCTTCATACCTTAACACTTCATGTTTGAACATTTTAGTAATAGTTTTAATTTTTTTATTGATTTCACTCGTTAATTCTTAGTTAATCTTTAAACATCTGAGGTGAGATTTTCCTGATCTCTGGTCCCCCTCGCCCCCAGAATGGCTCTCTGCCTTGTTTATGTTGCCTGGGGCTTGAAGTGCACCTATTGCAGGCCCATCGCAGACATGCTAATGAGGGGAGGCGGAATTCCCAGCCTCCTCATTTTCCTCGGACAACGCTTGCTGACTGCCCAGGGCGCCCAGTGAAACATGGGAGTATGGCCTGGATCCTGATGTCTATCAGGAATTGACATTTACACCAATGAGCATTATCCTGCACTCGTGTTCACAATTTAAAGGTTCTTCATTAGATAAAATAATATCCACATTTGTACCTCTTTCAACTTAAATTAAAAATCCTAGTCCACTGAAAAATAATATTATCAACATTTCTGGAATACTCCATATTGCACCCAATTTACAAGCAAAACTGTTGCCCATTTGTCTTGCTTGCTTTATAGAAGTGGCAGGTTTGGGGACTGTTAGCCGTGGCTTAGTGGATAGCACTCTCACTTGAGTCATAAGGTTGTGGGTTCAAGTTCTACTCCAGAGACTTGAACACAAAATCTAGGCTGATACTCTCAGTGCCAGTGCTGAGGGAGTGCTGCACTGTCGGAGGGTCAGTGCTGAGGGAGCGCCGCACTGTCTGAGGGTCAGTGCTGAGGGAGCGCTGCACTGTCGGAGGGTCAGTGCTGAGGGAGCGCCGCACTGTCGGAGGGTCAGTGCTGAGGGAGCACTGCACTGTCGGAGGGTCAGTGCTGAGGGAGCGCCGCACTGTCGGAGGGTCAGTGCTGAGGGAGCGCCGCACTGTCGGAGGGTCAGTGCTGAGGGAGCGCCGCACTGTCTGAGGGTCAGTGCTGAGGGAGTGCTGCACTGTCCGAGGGTCAGTGCTGAGGGAGCGCTGCACTGTCGGAGAGTCAGTGCTGATGGAGTGCTGCACTGTCGGAGGTGCTGAATTACAGATCCCACTGCACTATTTGACATTTATCCCTCAACCATCATAACTAAGGAAACAGATTATCTGGTCATTTATTTCATGGCTGTTTTGGGGACTTTGCTGTTTTTGGCTGCAATTTTTTTTTCTCTCCGTCTCTTTTGGCAGTTTATTTTCTCAGTGAATTAATAGAACCTTTTTATTCAGTTTGTGTAACTCTGGTTTACACCGATGCTCATTTCTGGGCATTTTTGTATATGAACATAATTCTCTCTATAATGAAAACATTGCAAAGGAAGCCAGGAGTAATTAGGAATGGGAGTGTCAGCACAGGATAAATAACCAAAAATAGTATTCGAAGTAAGAGGACCATAGGATAGCACCATTAGATGGGAGCTGGAATGCTGCGTGTTAGTGGTGATCTTCTCGAGTTTTTACTGAGCAATGATGTTTGTAGAATTATAGAGTGAGTGGCATTGAGTAAAATACAAATTCAACACATTTTATTCCCAATGAAAATACATTTAAAAGGATTGTAATTTTTAAATTATGTGGGTCAGATAAGTTGAATTTGTGATCATGTGATTCTGTAGTTGGGTGTTAGGCTGCATGTGTTCTAGTAAATCTTCCATTGATCAGATCCTTAAACATGCTCTTCTCAAGCAGCTAATTGCAGCACCGTCTTAATAATTAGATGTTCTGTTCTTTCATTTTATTAAGTCTCTGGATGATAAAACCACCCCGCCCCCCACCCCCCACCCCGGCTCCCCAACACACACACACATACTTTTTGAATTTGACATCAAAGTTTAAAATTTCCCATTATCAATATAAACATGGAATAAGTGAGCAGCCTGTTCGCGTCACAAGCACATCAAACACCTACAAATGCAATGGGACCGAGTCAAATGTAGCAATGTGTGAAAGAGACGTTCTGCCAGATGTGGGTGGACAGCTGAGGGACAATTTTGTTTAATGACATCACATGCAAGAGAATTGATGATGCATTTTGGCAAAGTGTAGCGTGTTGCACCATTTTACAAACAAAACTGATTTGCTCAGGCTCTCAGTATGAAGATAGCTACCTTGGAAAGTTGAGAGAAGTTCTGTTGTGAGGCGATATTCTTCTGAATAAAACAAAGAACTCCTTTTCTCTCTCCCTGGTGATTTCCAAGTCTTATTTAATTCTGAATTTTGTTTGCTAGCTTCAGGTAGCACATCTTCAGTGACTGGTGGGCATTTTACCTGGTGCTTGTTTAGGCCTGACCCAAGTGCATGTTTGCCACGAGCTAAGGTTTTCCTGTCTAAGTTTACCCAGAGTTAAATGTATTTTTAGTCACACTGCTCCATCAAAAGGAATAAACTGTCCTATTGTGGGGGAGGGGGATTCAACAGGACAGCAGATGCACTGTAATTTCATTTCTAAAATAGTTTCACTTTGACTATACCTTGTATTTTTTATTCCTCTTAACATTTGAAAGGACATGAAAGTAATTGAATCTTTAGAATCATTATATGGTGTGTTTACTATCCATTTTCCATAATTGCGGGGGGTGGTAGTGAGATGAATTTTAACTCATTGCTGATTTTGTTTAATATCGCTTGTATTTTTTTGTAAATTCTGTTGACGCATTATTAAAAAACTGCAATATGCCAAATTCTAATCATTTACCAATAGTTTTTATGTTTAGAACAGAATGGCGGTTGGGCTTTGATTTTTATCAGCTCTCGAAAAAGCTGGTCAGTTTGCAACTCTTGCAGCATAGCTTCCAGTGCACCAAGTCAGGTGAAATCCGGATCACTGGAAACTTCATTTAATGCTTGAACCAGGAGCTGGGTACGATGCAAGGACTTGGATTTAATTTGTTCTAAAGTTTTATGTCTGCATTAGCTATGTGTTTATCTAAAGCCAGCTTGCACCTTTAAGAACATAGGAAAGTATGGAATGAGAAAAGGGAAAAATTGTCCACTTTAGGAAGTTGGCCACAGGAGGAGGCCATTCCGTCACTCGAGCCTGTTCTGCCATTCAATTATGAGAAGTCGCACAACACCAGGTTATAGTCCAACAGATTTATTTAATTTTACAAGCTTTCGGAGCTGTTCGCTCCTTCTTCAGGTAGGGTAGCTGTGAGAGAATCTCCCAGAATTCACAATATAAACACAGAAAAAATCTATTCAAATCTTTCCCTACATCAAAGACACACTAAGAGCATAGCCAAGACAATGAGATGTGTCCCAGGGGGTCCAACGTGTCAAAACACCTGCTGGCTGCATATCCTCTCCATTTGTGTTAGTCTTTTTAAAAACAAAACCTGGAAAGACCGGCCATGATGTCAAGTCACGTTCTGTATCGTGACATGAACCCGATATCGCGATTGAGGCCATCCTCATGAGTGCGGAACTTGGCTATCAGTTTCTGCTCTATGATTTTGCGCTGTCGTGTATCCCGAAGGCCGCCTTGGAGAATGCTTACCCGCAGATCCGCGGCTGAATGCCCCTGAAGAAGGAGCGAACCGCTCCGAAAGCTTGTAAAATTAAATAAATCTGTTGGACTATAACCTGGTGTTGTGCGACTTCTCATTTTTGTCCACCCCAGTCCAATGCCAGCATCTCCACATCATGGCCATTCAATTAGATCGTGGCTAATCTGTTTCTTAACTCTATTTACGCGCATTGGTTCTGTAACTCTTAATACCCTTTCCTAACAAAAATCTGTCGATCTCAGTTTTGAAATTTTCAATTGACCCCCAGCCTAAACAGCTTTTTAGGAGATAGTTCCAGATTTCCACTACCCTTTGTGTGAAGAAGTGCTTCCTGATATCACCCCTGAACGGCCTGGCTCTAATTTTAATGTTATGCCCCTTGTCCTAGACTCCCCCCCACCAGAGGAAATAGTTTCTCTCTATCTACCCTATCAAATCCTTCAATCATCTTAAACACTCAATTATCTCACTCAATCTTCTATATTCAAGGGAATACAAGCCTAGTCTATGCAACCTGTCCTCAGAATTTAGCCCTTTTGGCCCTGGTATCATTCTGGTGAATCAGTTTTGCCCACTCACTTTATCAATGTCCCTTTGCAACTTTCTGCTCCCACTATTTACTGTGCCACCTAACTTGGTGTCGTCAGAAAATGTAGTTATACTGCTCTCTATTCCTTCATCGAGGTCAGTGAAAAGCTGAGGCGCCAGTACAGATCCCTGGAGGACACCACTAGTCACATCCTGCCAATTGGAGTACATACCCATTATTTCTAATCTGTCTCCGACCTCCTAACCAATTCCCTACCCAGGTCAACAACAAAAAACGCTGGAAAAACTCAGCAGGCCAGGCAGCATCCGTGGAGAGAGAAACAGAGTTAACGTTTCAGGTCGAAGACCTTTCTTCAGAACTCATCCAGGTCAATAGGTTGCTTCCAATTCCATATGCTCTCATTTTTATTAACAGTCTCTTCGGTGGAACCTTGTCGAATACCCTCTGGAAGTTGATCATAAATAACATCCATACACAGTCCCCTACTTACCATGCGAGTTAATATCAACTAGGTTTGTTAGACATGACTTGCCCTTTACAAATCAATGCTGACTCTCTGATCAGACATTTGTCCAAATGCTCAGTCACTCTGTCCCTAACAGATTCTAGTAACTTCCCCACAACAGATGTTAGCCCTATAGCTTCACAGTTTCTCTCTCCTACTCTTCAATAATGTACTGACATTGGCAATTTTCCATCCAAGGTGACAATTCCTGAAGAGAGTTTTGGAAGATCATGACTGGAGCATCAACAATTTCCTCACCCACTTCTTTTAATACCCTGGGGTGGAAACCAGTGGGCCCTGGAGATTTGTCTATCTTTAGTTGCTTTATTGTCTCCATTACCAGTTCTTTACTTATATTAAATCTAGTAAGTTCCTCCCTTTGATTTATTTTTACTTTTCCTCAAATCTCTGGTACTTTATCCTCATCCTCTACTGGGTACGGTAGCATAGTGGTTATGTCACTGGACTGGTAATCCAAAGGCCTGGCCTAATGATCTGGAGACGCAAGTTCAAATCCCACCACGGCAGCTGGGGAATTTAAATTCAGTTGATTAATAAATCTGGAATAAAAAGCTAGGATCAGTAATGGTGACCATGAAACTATCAGATTGTCGTAAAAACCCATCTGGTTCACTAATGTCCTTTAGGGAAGGAAATCTGCCGTCCTTACCCAGTCTGACCTATATGTGACTCCAGGCCCACAGCAATGTGGTTGACTCTTAACTGCCCTCTGAAATGGCCTAGCGAGACACTCAGTTGCACCAAGCTCCTACAAAGAAGTACACAAAGAAGAAAACTGGACAGACCACCCGACATCGACCTAGGCACCAGACATGAAAAAGGCACAGCTAGCCCAGTCGACCCTGCAAAGTCCTCCTCACTAACATCTGGGGACTTCTGACAAAATTAGGAGAGTTGTCCCACAGACTAGTCAAGCAACAACCTGACATCGTCATCCTCACAGAATCATACCTTCCAGCCAACGTTCCAGACTCCTCCCTCACCATCCCTGGGTATGTCCTGTCCCAGCGGCAGACCAGACCCACCAGGGGTAGTGGTATACAGTAGAGATGGAGTGGCCCTGGGAATCCTCAACATTGACTCTGGACCCCAAGAAGTCTCATGGCATCAGGTCAAACATGGGCAAGGAAACCTCATGCTGATTACCACCTACTGCCCTCCCACAGCTGATGAATCAGTACTCCTCCAGGTTGAACACCACTTGGAAGAAGCATTGAGGGTAACAAGGTCACAGAACGTACTCTGGGTGGGGACTTCAATGTTGATCACCATTACTGACTAAGATGGTTGAGTCCTGAAGGTTCTCACCAATCTGTCACATCCTCAATGATGGCAGAGCTAAGGCTGAAGCGTTGGCAACCATCTTCAGCCAGAAGTGCTGAGTGGATGAGCCATCTCAGACCCCTCCTAAGGTTCCCACCATCACAGTAGCCAGTCTTCAGCCAATTTGATTCACTCCACATGATATCAAGAAATGGCTGAGTGCACTGGATACAGCAAATGCTATGGGCCCCGACAACATCTCAGCTGTCGTGCTGAAGATTTGTGCTCCAGAACTAACCGTGCCTTCAGCCAAGCTGTTCCAGTACAGCTACAACACTGGCATCTGTCCGACAATGTGGAAAACTGCCCAGGTATGCCTGTCCACAAAAAGCAGGACAAATCCAATCCAGCCAAGTATCGCCCCATCAGTCTACTCTCAATCATCAGCAAAGTGATGGAAGGTGACGTCGACAGTGCTATCAAGTGGCACTTACTCACCAATAACCTGCTCACTATTGCTGAATTCCAGTGGTGAGGTGAGAGTCACTGCCCTTAAAAGCAAGGCAGCATTTGACCAAGTGTGGCATCAAGAAGCCCTAGTAAAATTGAAGTCAATGGGAATCGGAGAAAACTCTCCACTGGCTGGAGTCATACCTAGCACTAGGGAAGATGGTTGTGGTTGTTGGATGGCAATCATCTTAGCCCCAGGACATCGCTGCAGGAGTTCCTCAGGGCAATGTCCTAGGTGCAACCATCTTCAGCTGCTCCATCAATGACCTTTGCTCCATCATAGGGTCAGAAGGTGGGATGTTCGCTGATGATTGCAGTGTTCAGTTCAATTTGCAACTCCTCAGATAATGAAGCAGTCTGTGCCCGCATGCAGTAAGACCTGAACGATATTCAGGATTGTGCTGACAAGTGGCAAGTAACATTCGCTCCACACAAGTGCCAGGCAATAACTATCTCCAACAAGAGAGAGTCGAAACAACACCCTTTGACATTCAACAGCATTACCATCGCTGAATCCCTGACTTGGAAATATATCACCATTCCTTCATCATCGCTGGGCCAAAAAAATCCTGGAACTCCCTCCCTAATAGTACTGTGGGAGTATCTTCACCACACAGACTGCAGTGGTTCAAGAATATCTACAATGGGTGAAACTAATCATTAAAACCTGACGGCCTCTTTTCTCCTTTAAATGTTGTCCAGGACATTGTCAGAACTGCTCCTCTAGCAGTATCAGGGGATCTTGCACGTCCACCTGAGAGTTTTAACGTCTCATCTGAAAGATGGCACCACTGATGGTGCAGCATTCCCTGTTTGCTGTACTGAAGGTGTCAGCCTAGATTACGTGCTTAAATCTCTAGCATGGGGCTTGTGCTCCAAGATATAAGGATATGGGGTTAGAAACTCAGCTCAGAGTCAAATAGGACGCTGAGAATGCAAATAGTCTGATTCAACCCATGACAGTGGCCAGGGGGAGGGGAGGGTAAGGGTTTGGGATGGGACGGGGCGGGGAGGGTGGATGGAATTGGTGGCTGACTTAAAGGAACAGCTGGAAGTTTCTAGTATATTTGTTTCTTCGGGTTGTTTCTATTTTACTGTCATTTTGAGGATGCAGAGCTGCTGGTGCAAGTGTGGGAGAAAATGTTAAGGAGGTCCTGGGATTACTTTGTAGTCCCTCCTCTGCTGCAATTGGATTTCTCTGAATGTGGCATGTTCCTTAGAATTGTATGTAGAATGTTTTATGGAAAGTTCAGGAGGATTGATGGAATGCTCTATAGAAAGTTCCGTAAAATTTTCCATTGAATGGTCCACAGAAAAGTTCTATAGAATGCCATGTAGAAAGTTCTATAGAATGCTATACAAATTGTTCATTTGTAATTACAGAGACATGGTTGCAAGATGGCCAAGGTTGGGAACTAAATGTTCCAGGGTACTTGACATTTTGAAAAGACAGGCAGAATGGAAAAGGAGGGGGAATAGCCCTGATAATAAAGGATGACATAAGGACAGTAGCGAGAAAGGATCTCGGCTCGGAAGATCAAGAAGTAGAATCAGTATGGGTAGAGATAAGGAATAACAAGGGGCAGAAAACACTGGTAGGAGTAGTATATAGGCCCCCTAATAGTAGCTATACCGTTGGACAGAATATTAATCAAGAAATAGTAGGAGCTTGCAACAAAGGCAATGCAATAATCTTGGGGGACTTTAATCTTCATATAGACTGGTCAAATCAAATTGGCAAAGGTAGTCTGGAGGACGAGTTCATGGAATGCATTTGGGACAGTTTCCTAGAACAATATGTCATGGAATTAACCAGGGAACAGGCTATTTTAGATCTTGTATTGTGTAATGAGACAGAGTTAATTAGCAATCTCACAGTAAAGGATTCTCTGGGGCAGAGTGATCATAATATGATAGAATTTTGCATTAATTTTGAGAGTGACTTGCCTAAGTCCAAAACTAGAGTTTTAAACTTAAATAAAGCCAAGGTATGAGGTGCAATTTGGCTAAGGTAGATTGGAAAAATAGATTAAAAGGTATGACGGTAGATAAGCAGTGGCTAGCATTTAAAGACATATTTCATAATTCTCAACAAAAATACATTCCATTGAGAAACAAAAACTCCACGGGAAAAGTGGCTAACTAAAGAAGTTAAGGATAGCATTAGATTGAAAGAAGAAACTTATAATGTTGCAAAGGATAATAGTAAGCCTAAGGATTGGGAGAGTTTCAGAAACCAGCAAAGGTTGACCAAAAAATTGATAAAAGGGAAAAAATAGAATATGAGAGAAAGCTAGCAAGAAATATAAAAGCAGATTGTAAGAGTTTCTACAAGGATGTAAAAAGGAAAAGAGTAGCAAAAGTAAACGTTGGTCCCTTAGCGACTGAGACAGGAGAAATTGTTATGGGGAATAAGGAAATTGCAGAAACGTTAAACAAATTTTTGTGTCTTCACAGTAGAAGACACAAAAAGCATACCAAAAATGGTGGGGAACCAAGGGTCAAATGAGGGTGAGCAACTTAACGTAATTAATATTAGAGAAAAAGTACTAGAGAAACTAATGGGACTAAAAGCCGACAAATCCCCTGGACCTGACGGCCTACATCCTAGGGTTCTAAAAGAGGTGGCTGAAGAGATAGTGGATGCATTGGTTTTGATATTCCAAAATTCCCTAGATTCTGGAATGATCCCAGCGGATTGGAAGGTCGCAAATGTAACACCGCTGTTCAAGAAAGGAGGGAGAGAAAAAACAGGGAACTACAGGCCAGTTATCCTGACATCAGTCATCAGGAAAATGCTGGAATCCATTGTTAAGGAAGTGGTATCAAGTCACTTAGAAAATCATAACATGATTAGGCAGAGTCAACATGGTTTTATGAAAGGGAAATCGTGTTTGACAAATTTATTAGAGTTTTTTGAGGATGTAACTAGCAGGGTAGATAAAGGGGAACCAGTGGATACATAGAAACATATAGAAACATAGAACAGTACAGCACAGTACAGGCCCTTCGGCCCTCGATGTTATGCCGAGCATTGTCCGAGACCAAGATCAAGCTATCACACTCCCTATCACTCTGGTGTGCTCCATGTGCTTATCCAATAACCGCTTGAAAGTTCCTAAAGTGTCCGACTCCACTATCACAGCAGGCAGTCCATTCCACACCCCAACCACTCTCTGAGTAAAGAATCTACCTCGGACATCCCTTCTATATCTCCCCCCATGCACCTTATAGTTATGCCCCCTTGTAACAGCTGCCTCTACCCGAGGAAATAGTCTCTGAACATCCACTCTATCTATCCCCCTCATCATCTTATAAACCTCTATTAAGTCGCCTCTCATCCTCCTCCGCTCTAAAGAGAAAAGCCCCAACTCCCTCAATCTTTCCTCATAAGACCTCCCCCCCAAACCAGGCAGCATCCTGGTAAATCTCCTTTGCACTCTTTCCAATGCTTCCACGTCCTTCCTATAGTGAGGTGACCAGAACTGCACACAATATTCCAAATGTGGTCTCACCAAGGTCCTGTACAGTTGCAGCATAACCTCACGGTTCTTAAACTCAAACCCTCTGTTAATAAACGCCAACACACCATAGGCCTTCTTTACTGCTCTATCCACTTGAGTGGCAACCTTCAGAGATCTGTGGATATGAACCCCCAGATCCCTCTGCTCCTCCACGTTCCTCAGAACCCTGCCGTTGACCCTGTAATCCTTATTCAAATTTGCCCTACCAAAATGAATCACCTCGCACTTATCAGGGTTAAATTCCATCTGCCATTTTTCGTCCCAGCTCTGCATCCTATCAATGTCTCTTTGCAGCCTACAACAGCCCTCCACCTCATCCACTGCTCCACCAATCTTGGTGTCATCAGCAAATTTACTGATCCACCCTTCAGTCCCCTCCTCCAAGTCATTGATAAAAATCACAAACAGCAGAGGACCCAGCACCGACCCCTGTGGCACACCGCTGGTAACTGGTCTCCAGTCCGAAAATGTTCCATCCACCACCACCCTCTGCCTTCTATGAGATAGCCAGTTACTTATCCAAGTAGTATATTTGGATTTCCAAAAGGCATTCGATAAGGTGCCACATAAAAGATTATTACACAAGATTAGGGCTCATGGGGTTGGGGGTAATATAGTAGTGTTGAAGCTGCCGCAAAACACGAATGGAGGCTGAATCCATATGTGGAAAACAAGAAACTTTTATTCACTGCATGGCACAAAAATGGCTGAGAGGGCTCCTCCCAGAATTCTCTGCTAAAAACTCACAGAATTCTCTGGGTAAAACCTGAGGCCCCGCCCCCTTCTGCCTTAAAGGTAATGTGCCTTAAAGGGGAAGGTGCTGGAAATTTGTCCACAGACGGAAGAGTGGATTATGCCCGTTTTAGGTGGCGATCCGCCACACAGCTCCCCCCAGAATCCGCTTAGGAGGTGTGGACGAGACAGGTGCGGCGGTCTGATGGGCCGGCCGGAGCGGCTCTTGTAGGACGCCGGTGGACGTGGAACGGCCGGGCGTGGAGCAGCCGGGTGAACCGGCTTGAGGGCAGGTCGGCCGCGTGGAGGTGGACGAGCTACAGGGACCTGCTCCCCGGGCTCCGAGTGTGCTGGCTTGAGTCGGTCCACCGACACTTTTTCGGTCCTGTCGCCCACTTGCAGGGTGAAAAATTTGTCCCCAGCCTGTAGCACCTTGTAGGGCCCGTCGTACGGGGGTTGAAGGGGTCCGCGGTGGGCGTCGTGCCGGACGAAAACAAACCGTGCCTGGTGCAGGCTTAGTGGGACGTGTGAGGTGGATTCGCTGTGTCGGGCAATGGGCACCGGGGCGAACTGCAGTGCCGGTGAGGCGAAGTCATGGCGTTGCTGGTCGGCTGACCAGGGTGTCGTGGCGGTGGGCAGGAACTCGCCGGGTACGCGCAGCGGCTGACCGTACACGAGCTCTGTTGCCAATGCGTGGAGGTCTTCTTTAACCGCGGTGCGCAGGCCGAGGAGGACCCACGGAAGTCGGTCGGTCCAGGCGCCGTCTTGGAGGCTGGCTCGAAGAGATGCCTTCAAGGATCTGTGGAACCGCTCACACAGTCCGTTGGCTTGGGGGTGGTACGCTGTGGTGCGGTGAATGGTCACCCCGAGATTGCGTGCGACGGCGGTCCAGAGTTCAGAGGTAAATTGCGGACCTCTGTCCGACGTCATGTCGGAGGGGACGCCGAACCGTGCGACCCAGGTGCTGACAAAGGCTCTGGCGATGTCAGCGGTGGTGGTAGAGGTCAGTGGAATTGCCTCAGGCCAGCGTGTGGTGCGGTCAACGATGGTCAGCAAGTGCGTGTGGCCTTGCGACGGCGGCAGGGGCCCGACGATGTCCACGTGGATGTGGTCGAATCTCCGCGAGGGGACGGTAAACTCCTCGAGGGGTGCTTTCGTGTGTTGCTGTACCTTGGCCTGTTGGCAGGCTAGGCAGGAGTTGGCCCAAGTACGCACATCCTTGCGAAGGCCGCGCCAGACAAAGCGGTTGGCTACCAATTTGATGGATGCGCAGGCGCCGGGGTGGGATAGGTTGTGGAGAATGTCGAATACCCGGCGGTGCCAGGATGCTGGGACGACGGGCCGAGGTTGACATAGGGATATGTCGCACTTGACCGTGACTGCGGTCGGGCCACAGGCGACGTCGGCCAGGCATAGCCCTGGTAGGTTGGTGGGTGCGGAGAGCAGATCAGGGTCAGTGATCTGGTCTGCTGTGAGTTGAGCGTAGTCGACTGCTAGGTGTGCGGCGTGGATGGCGGGGCGGGAGAGGCAGTCGGCTACCACATTGTCTCGGCCGGAGACGTGTTGGATGTCCGGGTGAACTCGGACACTGCCGCGAGCTGGCGCTGCTGCCTGGCGGACCAGGGGTCGGTTGTCTTTGCCATTGCGAATGTCAGGGGCTTGTGGTCGACAAACACAGTGAAGGGGTGGCCCTCAAGCAAAAACCGGAAATGGCGGACCGCCAGGAACAGCGCGAGGAGCTTGCGGTCGAAGGTGCTGTACTTGACCTCCGGGGGGCGTAGTTGACGGCTGAAGAAGGCAAGTGGTTGCCAGGCACCGTCGACCCACTGCTCATACACGGAGCCGACCGCGTGGTCGGAGGTGCCCGTGGTGAGCGCTACCCTGGCATTGGGCCGTGGGTGCGCGAGCAGGGTGGCATTGGCAAGCGCGGTCTTGGTGGAATCGAAGGCGGCAGACGCATCTGCCGTCCATTCGACCGCCATCTTGCCGCTCCTGCCCCGGAGGGCTTCATACAGGGGCCTCATGAGGGACGCCGCTTTGGGGATGAAGCGGTTATAGAAATTCACCATCCCGAGGAACTCCTGGAGGCCTTTGATGGTGGTGGAGCGGGGAAATTGTTGGACGGCCTGCACCTTGGTGGGCAGGGGAATGGCCCCAGCATGGGTGATATGGTGGTCGAGGAAGTCGATCTTGTCCAGGCCGAACTGGCAGTTGGCTGGGCTGAGGATGAGCCCGTGGTCGCTGAGGCGCCCGAACAGGATGCGAAGGTGTTCGAGGTGTTCCTGCTTGGAGGAACTGGCTACCAGGATGTCGTCTAGGTAGAAGAACAGGAACTTCAGGTCCCGAAGGACCGAGTCCATGAGCCGTTGGATTGCCTGGGCCGCGTTTTTGAGGCCGAAGGGCATCCGCAGGAACTCGAACAGGCCGAAGGGGGTGATTACGGCCGTCTTGGGGACGTCCGCGGGGTGGACGGGGACTTGGTGGTAGCCGCGCACCAGGTCGACCTTGGAAAAGACTGAGCGGCCGGCCAGTCTAGCCGAGAAGTCCTGAATGTGCGGCACGGGGTACCGATCAGGGGTGGTGGCGTCATTGAGGCGGCGGTAATCCCCGCAGGGGTGCCAACCTCCGCCTGGTTTGGGGGCGATGTGGAGTGGGGAGGCCCAGGGACTGTTGGAGCAGCGGATGATGCCGAGCTGTTCCATGGTGGCAAACTCGGTCCGCGCGATCTCGTTTGGCCGGGTCCAGCCTGCGGGAATGGGCGTACACTGGGGGGCCTGTGGTGTGGTGAAGTGTTCCACCCCGTGTTTGGCGGCCTCCGCGGAGAAGGTCGGATTGGTAAGGGCCGGGAATTCGGCCAGGAGTGCTGAGTAGTCATCCATGGCCCGGGCGTGGCACTGTGACGCCATGTTGGTGGGTTGACGGGGGGCCATGGCGCCCAGGATGGGGGACATGGTGTTCATGTCCACGAGGCGGTGACGAGGGATGTCTACCAGTAAGCCGTGGGCACACAGGAAATCTGCGCCGATGAGGGGGGAGAGCACCTTGGCAGTGATGAACTCCCATCGGTAGCGGTGACCAGCGAGGTCGAGGGTGACTGTCCGGGTGCCATACGTCCGGATTTCTGAGCCGTTAGCAGCAGCCAGCGCCGGTCCTCATTCACCCTTTTGGATGTCGAGGGAGGAGGCCGGGATGATGCTGTGCTGAGCCCCAGTGTCGCACAGGAACCGGCGGCCGGTTTTGCCATCCGTGACGAACAGCAGGGAGCCCGCGTGGCCCACGGCCATCGCGGGCGCGGACTTGAAAGAGCAGGGAGGTGTGCACCGTTGTGCCCTGGCGCCGAACCGTGCGTGGTAGTAACAGTGGCCCGGGTTAGTGGGGCGTGAAGGCCCCGTGGGCCTGGTGACAGGCCCTTGTGGCCGTGTGCTGGATGGTGAGGGGCGCGCCCAGGCATTGGCTGCCAGGTCCGGAGTGACGTCACGGCTGGAGTGAGCGGAAAGCAGCTTGTCGGCCTCATCGGCCAGGGCTTCCAGGTTCGTGAGGCCGGACGCCATGATCGCTGGGCGGATGCTGAGAGGGAGCTGGCGGATGAACAGCGTGCAGAAGAGGGATCCGGTTGGGCTCTCGTCGGTGAGGGAGAGCATGTGGGAGAGGAGGTCTGACGGTGAGGCATCACCGAGGCCTGGAAGGTCGAGGAGGTTGCAGTTTCGCTGATATACCGAGGCCGTAAATTTTTTAAGGAGCGCTGTTCTGAGATGTGCGTACTTGCCTTCCTCTGGTGGGTTCTGTAGCGTTGTCCAAACCTTGGAAACTGCGGCGCTACTGAGTGATGTGACGAGATAGTCGTACTGCGTCCCATCTGTGGTGATATTTCGCAGCCGGAAGCGAGATTCAGCTTGGAGAAACCAGGCTTCGGGCTGGTTTTCCCAAAACTCCGGCAGTTTCACGGAAACTGCGTTCATGTCCGCCATTGCAGTGCTCGGAATACGTTCTGAGCGTCGGGGTCACCAATGTTGAGGCTGCCGCGAAACACGAATGGAGGCTGAATCCATATGTGGAAAACAAGAAACTTTTATTCACTACATGGCACACAAAATGGCTGAGAGGGCTCCTCCCAGAATTCTCTGCTAAAAACTCCCAGAATTCTCTGGGTAAAACCTGAGGCCCTGCCCCCTTCTGCCTTAAAGGTAATGTGCCTTAAAGGGGAAGGTGCTGGAAATTTGTCCACAGACGGAAGAGTGGATTATGCCCGTTTTAGGTGGCGATCCGCCACAGTAGCATGGATAGAGGATTGGTTAATGAACAGAAAAGAGAGAGTAGGGATAAACGGGTCATTTTCTGGTTGGCAAGCTGTAACTAGTGGGGTGCTGCAAGGATCAGTGTTGGGGCCTCAGTTATTTACAATTTATATTAATGACCTAGATGAAGGGACCCCGTGTAATATATCCAAGTTTGCTGCTGATACAAAGCTAGGTGGGACAGTAAGCTGTGAGGAGAATACAAAGATTCTGCAAAGGGATATAGATAGACTAAGTGAGTGGGCAGTAAGGTGGCAGATGGAGTAAAATGTAGGGAAATGTGAGGTTATTTACTTTGGTAGGAAGAATAGAAAAACAAGAATATTTTTTAAGTGGTGAGAAATTTTCAAATGTTGGTGTTCAGAGAGATTTGGGTGTCCTCGTGCAAGAAATACAGCAAGCAATAAGGAAGGCAAATGGCATGTTGGCCTTTATTGCATGGGGTTGGAGTATAAGAGTAAGGAAGTCTTGCTACAATTGTACAGGGCCTTGGTGAGACCACACCTGGAGTACTGTGCACAGTTTTGGTCTCCTTATCTAAGGAAGGATATACTTGCCTTGGAGGCGGTGCAACGAAGGTTCACTAGATTGATTCCTGGGATGAGAGGGCTGTCCTATGATGAGAGATTGTGTAGAATGGGCCTATACTCTCTGGAGTTTAGAAGAATGAGAGGTGATCTCATTGAAACATACAAGATTCTGAAGGGAATGACAGGGTAGATGCTGAGAGGTTGTTTCCCCTGGCTGGAGTGTCTAGAACTAGGGGGCATAGCCTCAGGATAAGGGGTAGGCCATTTAAGACTGAGATGAGGAAGAATTTCTTCACTCAGAGGGCTGGGAGTGCTGAGTCTTTGAGTATATTCATGGCTGAGATAGATAGATTGGACTCTAAGGGAATCAAGGGATATGGAGATCAGGCAGGAAAATGGAGTTGAGGTTGATGATCAGCCATGATCTTATTGAATGGCGGAGCAGGCTCGAGGGGCCAAATGACTACTCCTGCTCTTACTTCTTATGTTCCATAGAAGGTTCCATTAAAAGTACTATGGAATGTTTATTAAAATGTTCTGTAGAATGTTTAATGGAAAGGCCTATAGATTGTGAGATTGTGATAATCATCATCATGAACAATGTTTCGTAGATTACACAAACTAGGGTTGTATTCCTTGGAATTTAGACGGTTAAGGGGAAATTTGATCCAAGTTTTCAAGATATTAAGGGGAACTGATGGGGTAGATAGAGAGAAACCAAAAATAGTGGGGAACCAAGGTGCTAATGAGTGAGGAACTTAAAGTAATTAATATCAGTAGAGAAAAAGTACTTGCAAAACAAATGGGATTAAAAGCTGACAAATCCCCTGGACCTGATGGCCTACATCCTAGGGTTCTAAAAGAGGTGGCTGTAGAGATTGTAGATGCATTCGTTGTGATCTTCCAAACTTCCCTAGATTCTAGAATGGTCCCAGCGGATTGGAAGGTAGCAAATGTAACCCCGCTATTCAAGAAAGGAGGGAAGAGAGAAAACAGGGAACTACAGGCCAGTTAGCCTGACATCAGTCGTAAGAAAATCCTGGAATCCATTGTTAAGGAAGTGGTAACAGGACACTTAGAAAATCATAATATGATTAGGCAGAGTCAACATGGTTTTATGAAAGGGAAATCGAGTTAAACAAATTTATTAGAGTTTTTTGAGGTTGTAACTAGCAGGGAAGATAATGGGGAACCAGTGGATGTTGTATATTTGGATTTCCATAAAGTATTCGATAAGTTGCCACATAAAAGGTTATTATACAAGATTAGGGCTCATGGGGTTGGGCGTAATATATTAGCATGGATAGAGGATTGGTTAACGGACAGAAAAGAGTAGGGATAAACGGGTCATTTTCTGGTCGGCAGGCTGTAACTAGTGGGGTGCCGCAAGGCCTCAGTTACTTAATCTATATTAATGACTTAGATGAAGGGACTGAGTGCATTGTATCCAAGTTTGCTGACAATACAAAGCTAGGTGGGAAAGTTAGCTGTGAGGAGGACACAAAGAGCCTGCAAAAGGATATACACAGGCTAAGTGAATGGGCAATAATGTGGCAGATGGAGTATAATGTGGGGAAATGTGAGGTTTTACAGTTTAGTAGAAATAATAGAAAAATAGAATATTTTTTAAATGGTGAGAAATTATTAAATGTTGGTGTTCAGAGAGACTTAGGTGTCCCAGTACAAGAAACACAGAGAGTTAGCATGCAGGTACAGCAAGCAATTAGGGAGGCAAATGGCATGTTGTACTCCAACCCTCTTGCAATAAAGGCCAATAGAGTAAGGAAGTCTTATTGTACAGGGCTTTGGTGAGACCAAACCTTGAGTATTGTGCACAGTTTTGGTCTCCTTATCTGAGAAAGGATATACTTGCTGTAGAGGCGGTGCAACGAAGGTTCATTAGATTGATCCCTGGAATGAGAGGGCTGTCCTATGATGAGAGATTGAGTAGATTGGGCCTATACTCTCTGGAGTTTAGAAGAATGAGAGGTGATCTCATTGAAACATATAAGATTCTGAGTGGGATTGACAGGGTAGATGCTGAGAGGTTGTTTCCCCTGGCTGGAGAGTCTAGAACTAAGGGGCATAGTCTCAGGATAAGGAGTCGGCTATTTAAAATTGAGATAAGGAGGAATTTCTTCACTCAGAGGGTTGTGAATCTTTGGAATTCTCTACCCCAAGGAGTGGTAGATGCTCAGTCATTGCGTATATTCAAGGCTGAGATAGATCGATTTTTGGACTCCAGGGAATCAAGGGATATGGGGATCAGGTGGGAAAGTGGAGATGAGGTCGAAGATCCGCCATGATCTTATTGAATGGCGGAGCAGGCTCAAAGGGCCGAATGGCCAACTCCTGTTCCTAATTCTTATGTTATGTTCTTAAACTATTTCCGTTGTTTGGGGAGTCTAGGACTCCGGGACATAGCCTAAAAATTAGAGACAGATCTTTCAGGAGTGAAGTTAGAAAACACTTTTACACACAAAGGGTGGTAGAAGGTTGGAACTCTCTTCCGCAAATGGTAGTTGATGCTAGGTAAATTGTTAATTTTAAATCTGAGATTGATAGATTTTTGTTAACCAAATGTATTAAGGGATATGGGGCAACAGCGGGTATATGCAGTTAGGTCACAGATCAGCCATGATCTCGTTGAAAGGCTTGAGGGGCTGAACGGCCTCCTCCTGTTCCTATAAAATGTATCGAGAATATTACAAAAATCTTCATGATTTACAGAATGTTCTGTAAAAAATTCAATAGAATGTTCTTTGGATATTTTATAGAAATTTCTGTACATGTGGAGTATAATGTTCTGTAGAATGCTCCATGGAATCTTCTGTAGATTATTCTCTAGAATCTTCCAAAGAACGTTCCATTGAGTGGACCATAGAATAGTTGAAAGAATGTTTCATAATAGTTTCCATAAGATATTGGGTAGAAAGTGCCAGAGAAACGTCTATAGAATGTTTGCTAGAATGTTCTGTAGAATATTACGCCATAGACAGTCTAATAGGATGTTATGTAGAAAGTTCTATAGAACATCAGATTTAATGTTCCACAGCATGTTTCATAAACTATCTTCCAGAATGTTCTCTAGAATGTCCCAAAGGATATTGCATGCAATGTTCTATTGAACTTGCAGAGAATATTTTAATGGGAATTCTATATAATGGTGCTTGAAGTGTTCTGTAGATTTCCATAGAATATTTGGTATAATGTTCCACAACATGTTTGAAAAAATGTTCTACAGCATGTTTCATAGACTTCTGTAGAATGTTACAGTATGCTCGGCGGGATGTTTTACAGAAAATTCTAGAGTATGTGGGAATGTTCTTATAGAAGGTTCCACAGAATGCTTTTTAAATGTTACCTTGAATATTTCATGACATGCTCCATGGAATGTTCTTGAGAACATCTTGCAGCTTGTCTTCAGAATGTTCCATTGAATGTCTTCTAGAATATTTGTCAGGAGGTCCAGAGTGCCCTAAGATTGTTCTCGTGTCCGAATGTTGTTTCCATGGAATGCTCCATCGAAAGTTCTGGAGAACGATCCATGCACTTGTTTAGAACATTTGCTAGAATGTTCTACTGCGTGTCCCATCAAATGTTTCTCAATGTTCTACAGAATTAATAGTATTCCAGAGAATATTATGTGGAAATTTCTGTACAGCTATCTCCATCATGTTTTAGAAAATGTTCCATAGAAACTCCCATAGAATATTCCAAAGTCTATTCCATACTGTACCGTTGAATATTGTTATGCTGCATGAAATATTCTGTAAAATTCCATATTGTTCTTCTAGAAGATCCCATAGATTACTCTGTACAATGTTCCCTTGAATGACTAAAGAACGTGCTGTTCGATATCCCATAGAATGTTTGAAATAATGTTCTAAGCAATGTTTCATAGAATCGTTATGGTGTTCTAGAACATCTTCTATAGAATTTCCTGTAGTAGTTTTTCATAGCATGTTCTGTAGAATGTTCCATAAACTACTATAGAATGTTCTACTGCATGGCCCATCAAATGCTTCTTAATGTTCTACAGAATATGTCGTAGAATGTTCCAGACTTTCCCTTAGAATATTCTGTGAAATGTTCTCTAAAATGATCCACAGAATGTTTCAAGCTGAGCTCAAGAGAAGGTTTTGGTGAAATTTTATAAATGCTACACATGTTCCATTGAAAGTCCTATGGAATGTTTGTTAAAGAAAAACGTATCATTTATGTAACGTCTTTCACGAC
Organism: Squalus acanthias; assembly: GCA_030390025.1. Classification (NCBI taxonomy): domain Eukaryota; kingdom Metazoa; phylum Chordata; class Chondrichthyes; order Squaliformes; family Squalidae; genus Squalus; species Squalus acanthias. The sequence goes on along the minus strand of JASTWF010001343.1, from coordinate 54,492 downwards.
CTCGGGGCATCCAAAAGCACTTTACAGCCAATTAAGTACTTTGAAGTGCAGTGACTGTTGTAATGTAGGAAACGCGGCAGTCAATTTGCGCACAGCAAGCTCCCACAAATAGCAATGTGATAAATGACCAATTTGGTTGAGTGATGTTAGAACATTCTATGAAATGTTATGCTTCTGCGCAGCTTCCGGTTGTTGGTAGCAGTCACTCCATTCATGGAAAGGTCTATAGAATGTGATATAGAATGCTCTGTGGAATATTCTGCAGACCATTGTGTAGAATGTGCCAAAGTTCTACAGAATGTATCATAGAATGCTCCAAAAATCTGTGATTCACAGAATATGCGACAGCCCATTCCATAGAATGTTAGGCTACAGCCCATTCCATAGAATGTTAGGCTACAGTCCATTTCATAGAATGTTAGGCTACAGTGCATTCCATAGAATGTTAGGCTACAGCCCATTCCATAGAATGTTAGGCTACAGTCCATTCCATAGAATGTTAGGCTACAGTCCATTCCATAGAAATTCCATAGAATGTTAGTCTACAGTCCACTCCACAGAATGTTAGGCTGCAGTCCATTCCATAGATTGTTAGGCTACATTCCATCCATAGAATGTTAGGCTACAGTCCATTCCAAAGAATGTTAGGCTGCAGTCCATTCCATAGAATGTTAAGCGACAGCCCATTCCATAGAATGTTAGGCCACAGTCCATTCCATAGAATGTTAGTTTGCAGTCCATTCCATAGAATGTTAGGCTACAATCCATTCCATAGAATGTTAGGCTGCAGCCCATTCCATAGAATGTTAGTTTGCAGTCCATTCCATAGAATGTTAGGCTACAGTCCATTCCATAGAATGTTAGGCTGCAGCCCATTCCATAGAATGTTAGGATGCAGTCCATTCCATAGAATGTTAGGCTACAGTCCATTCCATAGAATGTTAGGCTACAGTCCATTCCACAGAATGTTAGGCTACAGTCCATTCCATAAAATGTTAGGCTACAGTCCATTCCATAGAATGTTAGGCTACAGCCCATTCCATAGAATGTTCGGGTACAGTCCATTCCAAAGAATGTTAGGCTACAGTCCATTCCATAGAATGTTAGGCTACAGTCCATTCCAAATAATGTTAGGCTACAGTCAATTCCATAGAATGTTAGGCTACAGTCCATTCCATAGAATGTTGGGCGACAGACCATTCCATAGAATGTTAGGCTACAGCCCATTCCATAGAATGAGAGGCTACAGTCCATTCCATTGAATGTTAGGCGACAGCCCATTCCATAGAATGTTAGGCTACAGTACATTCCATAGAATTTTAGGTTGCAGTCCATTCCACAGAATGTTCGGCTACAGTCCATTCCATAGAAAGTTACGCTACAGTCCATTCCATAGAATGTTAGGCTGCAGCCCATTCCATTGAATGCTAGGCTACAGTCCATTCCATAGAATGCTAGGCTACAGTCCATTCCATAGAATGTTAGGCGACAGTCCATTCCATAGAATGTTAGGCGACAGTCCATTCCATAGAATGTTAGGCTACAGCCCAGTCCATACAATATTAGGATACAGTCCATTCCATAGAATGTTAGTCGACATCCCATTCCATAGAATGTTGGACTGCAGTCCATTCCATAGAATGTTAGGCTATAGCCTATGCCATAGAATGAGAGGCAACAGTCCATTCCATAGAATGTTAGGCTACAGCCCATTCCATAGAATGTTGGGCTACAGACCATTCCACAGAATGTTAGGCTACAGTCCATTCCATAGAATGTTGGGCTACAGACCATTCCATAGAATGTTAGGCTATAGCCCATGCCATAGAATGAGAGGCAACAGTCCATTCCATAGAATGTTAGGCTACAGTCCATTCCATAGAATGTGAGGCTGCAGCCCATTCCATCGAATGTTAGGCTACAGGCCATTCCATAGAATGTTAGGGTTGCAGCCCATTCCACAGAATGTTAGTTTGCAGTCCTTTCCATAGAATGTTAGTTTGCAGTCCTTTCCATAGAATGTTCGGCTACATTCCATTCCATAGAATGTTAGGCTACAGTCCATTCCATAGAAGGTTAGGCTACAGCCCATTCCATAGAATGTTAGTCTACATCTCATTCCATAGAATGTTAGGCTACAGTCCATTCCATAGAAGGTTAGGCTACAGCCCATTCCATAGAATGTTCGGGTACAGTCCATTCCAAAGAGTGTTAGGCTACAGTCAATTCCATAGAATGTTAGGCTGCAGCCCATTCCATAGAATGTTAGGCTACAGACCATTCCATAGAATGTTGGGCTACAGACCATTCCATAGAATGTTACGCTACAGCCCATTCCATAGAATGAGAGGCTACAGTTCATTCCATAGAATGTTAGGCTACAGCCCATTCCATAGAATGTTAGGCTACAGCCCATTCCATAGAATGTTAGGAAGCAGTCCATTCCATAGAATGTTAGTTTGCAGTCCATTCCATAGAATGTTAGGCTGCAGGCAATTCCATAGAATGTTAGGCTGCAGCCCATTCCATAGAATGTTAGTTTGCAGTTTATTCCATAGAATGTTAGGTTGCAGTCCATTCCACAGAATGTTCGGCTACAGTCCATTCCACAGAATGTTAGGCTACAGTACATTCCATAAAATGTTAGGCTACAGTCCATTCCATAGAATGTTAGGCTACAGCCCATTCCATAGAATGTTGGGCTACAGACCATTCCACAGAATGTTAGGCTACAGTCCATTCCATAGAATGTTGGGCTACAGACCATTCCATAGAATGTTAGGCTATAGCCCATGACATAGAATGAGAGGCAACAGTCCATTCCATAGAATGTTAGGCAACAGCCCATTCCATAGAATGTTAGGCTACACTCCATTCCACAGAATGTTAGGCTACAGTACATTCCATCAAATGTTAGGCTACAGTCCATTCCATAGAATGTTAGGCTACAGCCCATTCCATAGAATGTTGGGCTACAGTCCATTCTACAGAAGGTTAGGCTGCATTCCATTCCATAGAATGTTAGGCTACAGTCCATTCCATAGAATGTTAGGCTACAGCCCATTCCATAGAACATTGAGCGACAGTCCATTCCATAGAATGTTAGGCTACAGTCCATTCCATAGAATGTGAGGCTGCAGTCCATTCCATAGAATGTTAGGCTACAGTCAATTCCATAGAATGTTAGGCGACAGCCCATTCCATAGAATGTTAGGCGACAGTCCATTCCATCGAATGTTTGGCTGCAGCCCATTCCATCGAATGTTAGGCTACAGCCCATTCCATAGAATGTTAGGCTGCAGCCCATTCCATAGATTGTTAGGCTACAGTCCATTCCATAGAATGTTCGGTTGCAGCCCATTCCATAGAATGTTAGGCTACAGCCCATTCCATAGAATGTTAGGCTACAGCCCATTCCATAGAATGTTAGGCTACGTTCCATAGAATGTTGGGCTACAGTCCATTCCACAGAATGTTAGGCTGCATTCCATTCCATAGAATGTTAGGCTACAGTCCATTCCATAGAATGTTAGGCTACGGTCCATTCCATAGAATGTTAGTTTGCAGTCCATTCCATAGAATGTTAGGCTACAGTCCATTCCATGGAATGTTAGTTTGCAGTCCATTCCATAGAATGTTAGGCTACAGTCCATTCCATAGAATGTTAGGCTACAGTCCATTCCATAGAATGTTAGGCTACAGTCCATTCCAGAGAATGTGAGGCTACAGCCCATTCCAGAGAATGTTAGGCAACAGCCCATTCCATAGAATGTTAGGCTACAGTCCATTCCATAGAACACTGAGCGACAGTCCATTCCATAGAATGTTAGGCTGCAGCCCATTCCATAGAATGTTAGGCTACAGTCCATTCCATAGAATGTTCGGCTACAGTCCATTCCACAGAATGTTAGGCTACAGTACATTCCATAAAATGTTAGGCTACAGTCCATTCCATAAAATGTTAGGCTACAGCCCATTCCATGGAATATTGGGCTACAGACCATTCCACAGAAGGTTAGGCTACAGACCATTCCATAGAATGAGAGGCAACAGTCCATTTCATAGAATGTTCGGCTACAGCCCATTCCATGGAATGTTAGGCTACAGTCCATTCCATCGAATGTTAGGCTACAGTCCATTCCATAGAATGTTAGGGTTGCAGCCCATTCCACAGAATGTTATGCAACGGTCCATTCCATAGAATGTTAGGGCACGGTCCATTCCATCGCATGTTAGGCTACAGCCCTTTCCATAGAATGTTAGGCTACAGTCCATTCCATAGAATGTTAGGCTACGTTCCATAGAATGTTGGGCTGCAGTCCATTCCATAGAATGTTAGGCTACGTTCCATAGAATGTTGGGCTGCAGTCCATTCCACAGAATGTTCGGCTGCATTCCATTCCATAGAATGTGAGGCTACAGCCCATTCCAGAGAATGTTAGGCTACAGCCCATTCCATAGAACATTGAGCGACAGTCCATTCCATAGAATGTTAGGCTACATTACATTCCATAGAATGTTAGTTTGCAGTCCATTCCATAGAATGTTAGGTTGCAGTCCATTCCATAGAATGTTAGGCTACAGTCCATTCCATAGAATGTTAGGTTGCAGTCCATTCCATAGAATGTGAGGCTACAGCCCATTCCAGAGAATGTTAGGCTACAGCCCATTCCAGAGAATGTTAGGCTACAGCCCATTCCAGAGAATGTTAGGCTACAGCCCATTCCATAGAACATTGAGCGACAGTCCATTCCATAGAATGTTAGGCTACATTACATTCCATAGAATGTTAGTTTGCAGTCCATTCCATAGAATGTTAGGCTACAGTCCATTCCATAGAATGTTCGGCTGCAGCCCATTCCATAGAATGTTAGGCTGCAGTCCATTCCATAGAATATTAGGCTACAGTCCATTCCATAGAATGTTAGGCTACAGTCCATTCCACAGAATGTTAGGCTACAGTACATTCCATAAAATGTTAGGCTACAGTCCATTCCATAAAATGTTAGGCTACAGCCCATTCCATAGAATGTTGGGCAACAGACCATTCCACAGAAGGTTAGGCTACAGACCATTCCATAGAATGTTAGGCTACAGCCCATTCCATAGAATGTAAGGCGACAGACCATTCCATAGAATGTTAGGCTATAGCCCATGCCATAGAATGAGAGGCAACAGTCCATTCCATAGAATGTTACGCTACAGCCCATTCCATGGAATGTTAGGCGACAGTCCATTCCATCGAATGTGAGGCTGCAGCCCATTCCATAGAATGTTAGTTTGCACTCCATTCCACAGAATGTTAGGTTGCAGCCCATCCATAGAATGTTAGGCTACAGCCCATTCCATAGAATGTTAGGTTGCAGTTTATTCCATAGAATGTTAGGTTGCAGTCCATTCCACAGAATGTTCGGCTGCTGTCCATTCCATAGAAAGTTACGCTACAGTCCATTCCATAAAATGTTAGGCTACAGTCCATTCCATAGAATGTTAGTTTGCAGTCCATTTCATAGAATGTTCGTTTGCAGTCCATTCCATAGAATGTTAGGCTGCAGCCCATTCCATTGAATGCTAGGCTACAGTCCATTCCATAGAATGTTAGGCTACAGCCAATTCCATAGAATGCTAGGCTACAGTCCATTCCATAGAATGTTGGGCTGCAGTCCATTCCATAGAATGTTAGGCTACAGTCCATTCTGTAGAATGTTAGTTTGCAGTCCATTCCATAGAATGTTAGGTTGCAGTCCATTCCATAGAATGTTAGGCTACAGTCCATTCCATAGAATGTTAGGCTACAGTCCATTCCACAGAATGTTAGGCTACAGTACATTCCATAAAATGTTAGGCTACAGTCCATTCCATAAAATGTTAGGCTACAGCCCATTCCATAGAATGTTGGGCAACAGACCATTCCACAGAAGGTTAGGCTACAGACCATTCCATAGAATGTTAGGCTACAGCCCATTCCATAGAATGTAAGGCGACAGACCATTCCATAGAATGTTAGGCTATAGCCCATGCCATAGAATGAGAGGCAACAGTCCATTCCATAGAATGTTAGGCTGCAGCCCATTCCATAGAATGTTTGGCTGCAGTCCATTCCATAGAATGTTAGGCTACAGTCCATTCCATAGAATGTTAGGCTACAGTCCATTCCACAGAATGTTAGGCTACAGTACATTCCATAAAATGTTAGGCTGCAGCCCATTCCATAGAATGTTAGTTTGCAGTCCATTCCATAGAATGTTAGGCGACAGTCCATTCCACAGAATGTTAGGCTGCATTCCATTCCATAGAATGTTAGGCTACAGTCCATTCCATAGAATGTTAGGCTACAGTCCATTCCATGGAATGTTAGTTTGCAGTCCATTCCATAGAATGTTAGGCTACAGTCCATTCCATAGAATGTTAGGCTACAGTCCATTCCATAGAATGTTAGGCTACAGTCCATTCCAGAGAATGTTAGGCTACAGCCCATTCCATAGAATGTTGGGCTACAGACCATTGCACAGAAGGTTAGGCTACAGACCATTCCATAGAATGTTAGGCTACAGTCCATTCCATAGAATGTTGGGCTACAGACCATTCCATAGAATATTAGGCTATAGCCCATGCCATAGAATGAGAGGCAACAGTCTATTTCATAGAATGTTAGGCTACAGCCCATTCCATGGAATGTTAGGCTACAGTCCATTCCATCGAATGTGAGGCTGCAGTCCATTCCATAGAATGTTAGGGTTGCAGCCCATTCCATAGAATGTTAGGGTTGCAGCCCATTCCACAGAATGTTATGCAACGGTCCATTCCATAGAATGTTAGGGCACGGTCCATTCCATCGCATGTTAGGCTACAGCCCTTTCCATCGAACTTTAGGCTACAGTCCATTCCATAGAATGTTAGGCTACAGTCCATTCCATAGAATGTCAGGCTACATTCCATTCTATAGAATGTTAGGCTGCAGTCCATTCCATAGAATGTTAGGCTGCAGCCCATTCCATAGAATGAGAGGCGACAGTCCATTCCATAGAATGTTAGGCTACAGCCCATTCCATGGAATGTTAGGCTACAGTCCATTCCATAGAATGTTAGGCTACGTTCCATAGAATGTTGGGCTGCAGTCCATTCCATAGAATGTTAGGCTACATTCCATAGAATGTTGGGCTACAGTCCATTCCACAGAATGTTAGGCTGCATTCCATTCCATAGAATGTTAGGCTACAGTCCATTCCATAGAATGTTAGGCTACGGTCCATTCCATAGAATGTTATGTTGCAGTCCATTCCATAGAATGTTAGGCTACAGTCCATTCCATAGAATGTTAGTTTGCAGTCCATTCCATAGAATGAGAGGCAACAGTCCATTCCATAGAATGTTAGGCTACAGCCCATTCCATAGAATGTTAGGCTGCAGTCCATTCCATAGAATGTTAGGCTGCAGCCCATTCCATAGAATGTTCGTTTGCACTCCATTCCACAGAATGTTAGGTTGCAGCCCATCCATAGAATGTTAGGCTACAGCCCATTCCATAGAATGTAAGGCTGCAGCCCATTCCATAGAATGTTAGGTTGCAGTTTATTCCATAGAATGTTAGGTTGCAGTCCATTCCACAGAATGTTCGGCTACTGTCCATTCGATAGAAAGTTACGCTACAGTCCATTCCATAAAATGTTCGGCTACAGTCCATTCCATAGAATGTTAGTTTGCAGTCCATTTCATAGAATGTTAGTTTGCAGTCCATTCCATAGAATGTTAGGCTGCAGCCCATTCCATTGAATGCTAGGCTACAGTCCATTCCATAGAATGTTAGGCTACAGCCAATTCCATAGAATGCTAGGCGACAGTCCATTCCATAGAATGTTAGGCTACAGTCCATTCCATAGAATGTTAGGCGACAGTCCATTCCATAGAATGTTAGTTTACATCCCATTCCATAGAATGTTGGGCTGCAGTCCATTCCATAGAATGTTAGGCTACAGTCCATTCCATAGAATGTTAGTTTGCAGCCCATTCCATAGAATGTTATGCTGCAGTCCATTCCACAGAATGTTAGGCTACAGTACATTCCATAAAATGTTAGGCTACAGTCCATTCCATAGAATGTTAGGCTACAGCCCATTCCATAGAATGTTGGGCTACAGTCCATTCTACAGAAGGTTAGGCTGCATTCCATTCCATAGAATGTTAGGCTACAGTCCATTCCATAGGATGTTAGGCTACAGCCCATTCCATAGAACATTGAGCGACAGTCCATTCCATAGAATGTTAGGCTACAGTCCATTCCATAGAATGTGAGGCTGCAGTCCATTCCATAGAATGTTAGGCTACAGTCAATTCCATAGAATGTTAGGCGACAGCCCATTCCATAGAATGTTAGGCGACAGTCCATTCCATCGAATGTTTGGCTGCAGCCCATTCCATCGAATGTTAGGCTACAGCCCATTCCATAGAATGTTAGGTTGCAGTCCATTCCATAGAATGTCAGGCTACATTCCATTCTATAGAATGTTAGTTTGCAGTCCATTCCATAGAATGTTAGGATACAGTCCATTCCATAGAATGTTAGGCTACAGTCCATTCCATAGAATGTTAGGCTGGAGCCCATTCCATAGAATGTTAGGTTGCAGTTTATTCCATAGAATTTTAGGTTGCAGTCCATTCCACAGAATGTTCGGCTACAGTCCATTCCATAGAAAGTTACGCTACAGTCCATTCCATAGAATGTTAGGCTGCAGCCCATTCCATTGAATGCTAGGCTACAGTCCATTCCATAGAATGCTAGGCTACAGTCCATTCCATAGAATGTTAGGCTACAGTCCATTCCATAGAATGTTAGGCGACAGTCCATTCCATAGAATGTTAGGCTACAGCCCAGTCCATACAATATTAGGATACAGTCCATTCCATAGAATGTTAGTCGACATCCCATTCCATAGAATGTTGGACTGCAGTCCATTCCATAGAATGTTAGGCTATAGCCTATGCCATAGAATGAGAGGCAACAGTCCATTCCATAGAATGTTAGGCTACAGCCCATTCCATAGAATGTTGGGCTACAGACCATTCCACAGAATGTTAGGCTACAGTCCATTCCATAGAATGTTGGGCTACAGACCATTCCATAGAATGTTAGGCTATAGCCCATGCCATAGAATGAGAGGCAACAGTCCATTCCATAGAATGTTAGGCTACAGTCCATTCCATAGAATGTGAGGCTGCAGCCCATTCCATCGAATGTTAGGCTACAGGCCATTCCATAGAATGTTAGGGTTGCAGCCCATTCCACAGAATGTTAGTTTGCAGTCCTTTCCATAGAATGTTAGTTTGCAGTCCTTTCCATAGAATGTTCGGCTACATTCCATTCCATAGAATGTTAGGCTACAGTCCATTCCATAGAAGGTTAGGCTACAGCCCATTCCATAGAATGTTAGTCTACATCTCATTCCATAGAATGTTAGGCTACAGTCCATTCCATAGAAGGTTAGGCTACAGCCCATTCCATAGAATGAGAGGCTACAGTTCATTCCATAGAATGTTAGGCTACAGCCCATTCCATAGAATGTTAGGCTACAGCCCATTCCATAGAATGTTAGGAAGCAGTCCATTCCATAGAATGTTAGTTTGCAGTCCATTCCATAGAATGTTAGGCTGCAGGCAATTCCATAGAATGTTAGGCTGCAGCCCATTCCATAGAATGTTAGTTTGCAGTTTATTCCATAGAATGTTAGGTTGCAGTCCATTCCACAGAATGTTCGGCTACAGTCCATTCCACAGAATGTTAGGCTACAGTACATTCCATAAAATGTTAGGCTACAGTCCATTCCATAGAATGTTAGGCTACAGCCCATTCCATAGAATGTTGGGCTACAGACCATTCCACAGAATGTTAGGCTACAGTCCATTCCATAGAATGTTGGGCTACAGACCATTCCATAGAATGTTAGGCTATAGCCCATGACATAGAATGAGAGGCAACAGTCCATTCCATAGAATGTTAGGCAACAGCCCATTCCATCAAATGTTAGGCTACAGTCCATTCCATAGAATGTTAGGCTACAGCCCATTCCATAGAATGTTGGGCTACAGTCCATTCTACAGAAGGTTAGGCTGCATTCCATTCCATAGAATGTTAGGCTACAGTCCATTCCATAGAATGTTAGGCTACAGCCCATTCCATAGAACATTGAGCGACAGTCCATTCCATAGAATGTTAGGCTACAGTCCATTCCATAGAATGTGAGGCTGCAGTCCATTCCATAGAATGTTAGGCTACAGTCAATTCCATAGAATGTTAGGCGACAGCCCATTCCATAGAATGTTAGGCGACAGTCCATTCCATCGAATGTTTGGCTGCAGCCCATTCCATCGAATGTTAGGCTACAGCCCATTCCATAGAATGTTAGGCTGCAGCCCATTCCATAGATTGTTAGGCTACAGTCCATTCCATAGAATGTTCGGTTGCAGCCCATTCCATAGAATGTTAGGCTACAGCCCATTCCATAGAATGTTAGGCTACAGCCCATTCCATAGAATGTTAGGCTACGTTCCATAGAATGTTGGGCTACAGTCCATTCCACAGAATGTTAGGCTGCATTCCATTCCATAGAATGTTAGGCTACAGTCCATTCCATAGAATGTTAGGCTACGGTCCATTCCATAGAATGTTAGTTTGCAGTCCATTCCATAGAATGTTAGGCTACAGTCCATTCCATGGAATGTTAGTTTGCAGTCCATTCCATAGAATGTTAGGCTACAGTCCATTCCATAGAATGTTAGGCTACAGTCCATTCCATAGAATGTTAGGCTACAGTCCATTCCAGAGAATGTGAGGCTACAGCCCATTCCAGAGAATGTTAGGCAACAGCCCATTCCATAGAATGTTAGGCTACAGTCCATTCCATAGAACACTGAGCGACAGTCCATTCCATAGAATGTTAGGCTGCAGCCCATTCCATAGAATGTTAGGCTACAGTCCATTCCATAGAATGTTCGGCTACAGTCCATTCCACAGAATGTTAGGCTACAGTACATTCCATAAAATGTTAGGCTACAGTCCATTCCATAAAATGTTAGGCTACAGCCCATTCCATGGAATATTGGGCTACAGACCATTCCACAGAAGGTTAGGCTACAGACCATTCCATAGAATGAGAGGCAACAGTCCATTTCATAGAATGTTCGGCTACAGCCCATTCCATGGAATGTTAGGCTACAGTCCATTCCATCGAATGTTAGGCTACAGTCCATTCCATAGAATGTTAGGGTTGCAGCCCATTCCACAGAATGTTATGCAACGGTCCATTCCATAGAATGTTAGGGCACGGTCCATTCCATCGCATGTTAGGCTACAGCCCTTTCCATAGAATGTTAGGCTACAGTCCATTCCATAGAATGTTAGGCTACGTTCCATAGAATGTTGGGCTGCAGTCCATTCCATAGAATGTTAGGCTACGTTCCATAGAATGTTGGGCTGCAGTCCATTCCACAGAATGTTCGGCTGCATTCCATTCCATAGAATGTGAGGCTACAGCCCATTCCAGAGAATGTTAGGCTACAGCCCATTCCATAGAACATTGAGCGACAGTCCATTCCATAGAATGTTAGGCTACATTACATTCCATAGAATGTTAGTTTGCAGTCCATTCCATAGAATGTTAGGTTGCAGTCCATTCCATAGAATGTTAGGCTACAGTCCATTCCATAGAATGTTAGGTTGCAGTCCATTCCATAGAATGTGAGGCTACAGCCCATTCCAGAGAATGTTAGGCTACAGCCCATTCCAGAGAATGTTAGGCTACAGCCCATTCCAGAGAATGTTAGGCTACAGCCCATTCCATAGAACATTGAGCGACAGTCCATTCCATAGAATGTTAGGCTACATTACATTCCATAGAATGTTAGTTTGCAGTCCATTCCATAGAATGTTAGGCTACAGTCCATTCCATAGAATGTTCGGCTGCAGCCCATTCCATAGAATGTTAGGCTGCAGTCCATTCCATAGAATATTAGGCTACAGTCCATTCCATAGAATGTTAGGCTACAGTCCATTCCACAGAATGTTAGGCTACAGTACATTCCATAAAATGTTAGGCTACAGTCCATTCCATAAAATGTTAGGCTACAGCCCATTCCATAGAATGTTGGGCAACAGACCATTCCACAGAAGGTTAGGCTACAGACCATTCCATAGAATGTTAGGCTACAGCCCATTCCATAGAATGTAAGGCGACAGACCATTCCATAGAATGTTAGGCTATAGCCCATGCCATAGAATGAGAGGCAACAGTCCATTCCATAGAATGTTACGCTACAGCCCATTCCATGGAATGTTAGGCGACAGTCCATTCCATCGAATGTGAGGCTGCAGCCCATTCCATAGAATGTTAGTTTGCACTCCATTCCACAGAATGTTAGGTTGCAGCCCATCCATAGAATGTTAGGCTACAGCCCATTCCATAGAATGTTAGGTTGCAGTTTATTCCATAGAATGTTAGGTTGCAGTCCATTCCACAGAATGTTCGGCTGCTGTCCATTCCATAGAAAGTTACGCTACAGTCCATTCCATAAAATGTTAGGCTACAGTCCATTCCATAGAATGTTAGTTTGCAGTCCATTTCATAGAATGTTCGTTTGCAGTCCATTCCATAGAATGTTAGGCTGCAGCCCATTCCATTGAATGCTAGGCTACAGTCCATTCCATAGAATGTTAGGCTACAGCCAATTCCATAGAATGCTAGGCTACAGTCCATTCCATAGAATGTTGGGCTGCAGTCCATTCCATAGAATGTTAGGCTACAGTCCATTCTGTAGAATGTTAGTTTGCAGTCCATTCCATAGAATGTTGGGCTGCAGTCCATTCCATAGAATGTTAGGCTACAGTCCATTCTGTAGAATGTTAGTTTGCAGTCCATTCCATAGAATGTTAGGCTACAGTCCATTCCATAGAATGTTAGGCTGCAGCCCATTCCATATAATGTTTGGCTGCAGTCCATTCCATAGAATGTTAGGCTACAGTCCATTCCATAGAATGTTAGGCTACAGTCCATTCCACAGAATGTTAGGCTACAGTACATTCCATAAAATGTTAGGCTGCAGCCCATTCCATAGAATGTTAGTTTGCAGTCCATTCCATAGAATGTTAGGCGACAGTCCATTCCACAGAATGTTAGGCTGCATTCCATTCCATAGAATGTTAGGCTACAGTCCATTCCATAGAATGTTAGGCTACAGTCCATTCCATGGAATGTTAGTTTGCAGTCCATTCCATAGAATGTTAGGCTACAGTCCATTCCATAGAATGTTAGGCTACAGTCCATTCCATAGAATGTTAGGCTACAGTCCATTCCAGAGAATGTTAGGCTACAGCCCATTCCATAGAATGTTGGGCTACAGACCATTGCACAGAAGGTTAGGCTACAGACCATTCCATAGAATGTTAGGCTACAGTCCATTCCATAGAATGTTGGGCTACAGACCATTCCATAGAATATTAGGCTATAGCCCATGCCATAGAATGAGAGGCAACAGTCTATTTCATAGAATGTTAGGCTACAGCCCATTCCATGGAATGTTAGGCTACAGTCCATTCCATCGAATGTGAGGCTGCAGTCCATTCCATAGAATGTTAGGGTTGCAGCCCATTCCATAGAATGTTAGGGTTGCAGCCCATTCCACAGAATGTTATGCAACGGTCCATTCCATAGAATGTTAGGGCACGGTCCATTCCATCGCATGTTAGGCTACAGCCCTTTCCATCGAACTTTAGGCTACAGTCCATTCCATAGAATGTTAGGCTACAGTCCATTCCATAGAATGTCAGGCTACATTCCATTCTATAGAATGTTAGGCTGCAGTCCATTCCATAGAATGTTAGGCTGCAGCCCATTCCATAGAATGAGAGGCTACAGTCCATTCCATAGAATGTTAGGCTACAGCCCATTCCATGGAATGTTAGGCTACAGTCCATTCCATAGAATGTTAGGCTACGTTCCATAGAATGTTGGGCTGCAGTCCATTCCATAGATTGTTAGGCTACATTCCATAGAATGTTGGGCTACAGTCCATTCCACAGAATGTTAGGCTGCATTCCATTCCATAGAATGTTAGGCTACAGTCCATTCCATAGAATGTTAGGCTACGGTCCATTCCATAGAATGTTATGTTGCAGTCCATTCCATAGAATGTTAGGCTACAGTCCATTCCATAGAATGTTAGTTTGCAGTCCATTCCATAGAATGAGAGGCAACAGTCCATTCCATAGAATGTTAGGCTACAGCCCATTCCATAGAATGTTAGGCTGCAGTCCATTCCATAGAATGTTAGGCTGCAGCCCATTCCATAGAATGTTCGTTTGCACTCCATTCCACAGAATGTTAGGTTGCAGCCCATCCATAGAATGTTAGGCTACAGCCCATTCCATAGAATGTAAGGCTGCAGCCCATTCCATAGAATGTTAGGTTGCAGTTTATTCCATAGAATGTTAGGTTGCAGTCCATTCCACAGAATGTTCGGCTACTGTCCATTCGATAGAAAGTTACGCTACAGTCCATTCCATAAAATGTTCGGCTACAGTCCATTCCATAGAATGTTAGTTTGCAGTCCATTTCATAGAATGTTAGTTTGCAGTCCATTCCATAGAATGTTAGGCTGCAGCCCATTCCATTGAATGCTAGGCTACAGTCCATTCCATAGAATGTTAGGCTACAGCCAATTCCATAGAATGCTAGGCGACAGTCCATTCCATAGAATGTTAGGCTACAGTCCATTCCATAGAATGTTAGGCGACAGTCCATTCCATAGAATGTTAGTTTACATCCCATTCCATAGAATGTTGGGCTGCAGTCCATTCCATAGAATGTTAGGCTACAGTCCATTCCATAGAATGTTAGTTTGCAGCCCATTCCATAGAATGTTATGCTGCAGTCCATTCCACAGAATGTTAGGCTACAGTACATTCCATAAAATGTTAGGCTACAGTCCATTCCATAGAATGTTAGGCTACAGCCCATTCCATAGAATGTTGGGCTACAGTCCATTCTACAGAAGGTTAGGCTGCATTCCATTCCATAGAATGTTAGGCTACAGTCCATTCCATAGAATGTTAGGCTACAGCCCATTCCATAGAACATTGAGCGACAGTCCATTCCATAGAATGTTAGGCTACAGTCCATTCCATAGAATGTGAGGCTGCAGTCCATTCCATAGAATGTTAGGCTACAGTCAATTCCATAGAATGTTAGGCGACAGCCCATTCCATAGAATGTTAGGCGACAGTCCATTCCATCGAATGTTTGGCTGCAGCCCATTCCATCGAATGTTAGGCTACAGCCCATTCCATAGAATGTTAGGCTGCAGCCCATTCCATAGATTGTTAGGCTACAGTCCATTCCATAGAATGTTCGGTTGCAGCCCATTCCATAGAATGTTAGGCTACAGCCCATTCCATAGAATGTTAGGCTACAGCCCATTCCATAGAATGTTAGGCTACGTTCCATAGAATGTTGGGCTACAGTCCATTCCACAGAATGTTGGGCTGCATTCCATTCCATAGAATGTTAGGCTACAGTCCATTCCATAGAATGTTAGGCTACGGTCCATTCCATAGAATGTTAGTTTGCAGTCCATTCCATAGAATGTTAGGCTACAGTCCATTCCATGGAATGTTAGTTTGCAGTCCATTCCATAGAATGTTAGGCTACAGTCCATTCCATAGAATGTTAGGCTACAGTCCATTCCATAGAATGTTAGGCTACAGTCCATTCCAGAGAATGTGAGGCTACAGCCCATTCCAGAGAATGTTAGGCAACAGCCCATTCCATAGAATGTTAGGCTACAGTCCATTCCATAGAACACTGAGCGACAGTCCATTCCATAGAATGTTAGGCTGCAGCCCATTCCATAGAATGTTAGGCTACAGTCCATTCCATAGAATGTTCGGCTACAGTCCATTCCACAGAATGTTAGGCTACAGTACATTCCATAAAATGTTAGGCTACAGTCCATTCCATAAAATGTTAGGCTACAGCCCATTCCATGGAATGTTGGGCTACAGACCATTCCACAGAAGGTTAGGCTACAGACCATTCCATAGAATGAGAGGCAACAGTCCATTTCATAGAATGTTCGGCTACAGCCCATTCCATGGAATGTTAGGCTACAGTCCATTCCATCGAATGTTAGGCTACAGTCCATTCCATAGAATGTTAGGGTTGCAGCCCATTCCACAGAATGTTATGCAACGGTCCATTCCATAGAATGTTAGGGCACGGTCCATTCCATCGCATGTTAGGCTACAGCCCTTTCCATAGAATGTTAGGCTACAGTCCATTCCATAGAATGTTAGGCTACGTTCCATAGAATGTTGGGCTGCAGTCCATTCCATAGAATGTTAGGCTACGTTCCATAGAATGTTGGGCTGCAGTCCATTCCACAGAATGTTCGGCTGCATTCCATTCCATAGAATGTTAGGCTACTGTCCATTCCATCGAATGTTCTGTTGCAGTCCATTCCATGGAATGTTAGTTTGCAGTCCATTCCATAGAATGTTAGGTTGCAGTCCATTCCATAGAATGTTAGGCTACAGTCCATTCCATAGAATGTTAGGTTGCAGTCCATTCCATAGAATGTGAGGCTACAGCCCATTCCAGAGAATGTTAGGCTACAGCCCATTCCAGAGAATGTTAGGCTACAGCCCATTCCAGAGAATGTTAGGCTACAGCCCATTCCATAGAACATTGAGCGACAGTCCATTCCATAGAATGTCAGGCTACATTACATTCCATAGAATGTTAGTTTGCAGTCCATTCCATAGAATGTTAGGCTACAGTCCATTCCATAGAATGTTCGGCTGCAGCCCATTCCATAGAATGTTAGGCTGCAGTCCATTCCATAGAATATTAGGCTACAGTCCATTCCATAGAATGTTAGGCTACAGTCCATTCCACAGAATGTTAGGCTACAGTACATTCCATAAAATGTTAGGCTACAGTCCATTCCATAAAATGTTAGGCTACAGCCCATTCCATAGAATGTTGGGCAACAGACCATTCCACAGAAGGTTAGGCTACAGACCATTCCATAGAATGTTAGGCTACAGCCCATTCCATAGAATGTAAGGCGACAGACCATTCCATAGAATGTTAGGCTATAGCCCATGCCATAGAATGAGAGGCAACAGTCCATTCCATAGAATGTTACGCTACAGCCCATTCCATGGAATGTTAGGCGACAGTCCATTCCATCGAATGTGAGGCTGCAGCCCATTCCATAGAATGTTAGTTTGCACTCCATTCCACAGAATGTTAGGTTGCAGCCCATCCATAGAATGTTAGGCTACAGCCCATTCCATAGAATGTTAGGTTGCAGTTTATTCCATAGAATGTTAGGTTGCAGTCCATTCCACAGAATGTTCGGCTACTGTCCATTCCATAGAAAGTTACGCTACAGTCCATTCCATAAAATGTTAGGCTGCAGCCCATTCCATTGAATGCTAGGCTACAGTCCATTCCATAGAATGTTAGGCTACAGCCAATTCCATAGAATGCTAGGCTACAGTCCATTCCATAGAATGTTGGGCTGCAGTCCATTCCATAGAATGTTAGGCTACAGTCCATTCTGTAGAATGTTAGTTTGCAGTCCATTCCATAGAATGTTAGGCTACAGTCCATTCCATAGAATGTTAGGCTGCAGCCCATTCCATAGAATGTTTGGCTGCAGTCCATTCCATAGAATGTTAGGCTACAGTCCATTCCATAGAATGTTAGGCTACAGTCCATTCCACAGAATGTTAGGCTACAGTACATTCCATAAAATGTTAGGCTACAGTCCATTCCATAGAATGTTAGGCTACAGCCCATTCCATAGAATGTTAGGCTACAGCCCATTCCATAGAATGTTGGGCTACAGCCCATTCCATGGAATGTTAGGCTGCATTCCATTCCATAGAATGTTAGGCTGCAGCCCATTCCATAGAATGTTAGTTTGCAGTCCATTCCATAGAATGTTAGGCGACAGTCCATTCCACAGAATGTTAGGCTGCATTCCATTCCATAGAATGTTAGGCTACAGTCCATTCCATAGAATGTTAGGCTACGGTCCATTCCATAGAATGTTAGTTTGCAGTCCATTCCATAGAATGTTAGGCTACAGTCCATTCCATGGAATGTTAGTTTGCAGTCCATTCCATAGAATGTTAGGCTACAGTCCATTCCATAGAATGTTCGGCTACAGTCCATTCCATAGAATGTTGGGCTACAGTCCATTCCAGAGAATGTTAGGCTACAGCCCATTCCATAGAATGTTGGGCTACAGACCATTGCACAGAAGGTTAGGCTACAGACCATTCCATAGAATGTTAGGCTACAGTCCATTCCATAGAATGTTGGGCTACAGACCATTCCATAGAATATTAGGCTATAGCCCATGCCATAGAATGAGAGGCAACAGTCTATTTCATAGAATGTTAGGCTACAGCCCATTCCATGGAATGTTAGGCTACAGTCCATTCCATCGAATGTGAGGGTTGCAGCCCATTCCATAGAATGTTAGGGTTGCAGCCCATTCCACAGAATGTTATGCAACGGTCCATTCCATAGAATGTTAGGCTACATTCCATTCCATAGAATGTTAGGGTTGCAGCCCATTCCACAGAATGTTATGCAACGGTCCATTCCATAGAATGTTAGGGCACGGTCCATTCCATCGCATGTTAGGCTACAGCCCTTTCCATCGAACTTTAGGCTACAGTCCATTCCATAGAATGTTAGGCTACAGTCCATTCCATAGAATGTCAGGCTACATTCCATTCTATAGAATGTTAGGCTGCAGTCCATTCCATAGAATGTTAGGCTGCAGCCCATTCCATGGAATGTTAGGCTACAGTCCATTCCATAGAATGTTAGGCTACGTTCCATAGAATGTTGGGCTGCAGTCCATTCCATAGAATGTTAGGCTACATTCCATAGAATGTTGGGCTACAGTCCATTCCACAGAATGTTAGGCTGCATTCCATTCCATAGAATGTTAGGCTACAGTCCATTCCATAGAATGTTAGGCTACGGTCCATTCCATAGAATGTTATGTTGCAGTCCATTCCATAGAATGTTAGGCTACAGTCCATTCCATAGAATGTTAGTTTGCAGTCCATTCCATAGAATGAGAGGCAACAGTCCATTCCATAGAATGTTAGGCTACAGCCCATTCCATAGAATGTTAGGCTGCAGTCCATTCCATAGAATGTTAGGCTGCAGCCCATTCCATAGAATGTTCGTTTGCACTCCATTCCACAGAATGTTAGGTTGCAGCCCATCCATAGAATGTTAGGCTACAGCCCATTCCATAGAATGTAAGGCTGCAGCCCATTCCATAGAATGTTAGGTTGCAGTTTATTCCATAGAATGTTAGGTTGCAGTCCATTCCACAGAATGTTCGGCTACTGTCCATTCGATAGAAAGTTACGCTACAGTCCATTCCATAAAATGTTCGGCTACAGTCCATTCCATAGAATGTTAGTTTGCAGTCCATTTCATAGAATGTTAGTTTGCAGTCCATTCCATAGAATGTTAGGCTGCAGCCCATTCCATTGAATGCTAGGCTACAGTCCATTCCATAGAATGTTAGGCTACAGCCAATTCCATAGAATGCTAGGCGACAGTCCATTCCATAGAATGTTAGGCTACAGTCCATTCCATAGAATGTTAGGCGACAGTCCATTCCATAGAATGTTAGTTTACATCCCATTCCATAGAATGTTGGGCTGCAGTCCATTCCATAGAATGTTAGGCTACAGTCCATTCCATAGAATGTTAGTTTGCAGCCCATTCCATAGAATGTTATGCTGCAGTCCATTCCACAGAATGTTAGGCTACAGTACATTCCATAAAATGTTAGGCTACAGTCCATTCCATAGAATGTTAGGCTACAGCCCATTCCATAGAATGTTGGGCTACAGACCATTCCACAGAATGTTAGGCTACAGTCCATTCCATAGAATGTTGGGCTACAGACCATTCCATAGAATGTTAGGCTATAGCCCATGACATAGAATGAGAGGCAACAGTCCATTCCATAGAATGTTAGGCTACAGCCCATTCCATAGAATGTTAGGCTACAGTGCATTCCACAGAATGTTAGGCTACAGTACATTCCATAAAATGTTAGGCTACAGTCCATTCCATAGAATGTTAGGCTACAGCCCATTCCATAGAATGTTGGGCTATAGCCCATTCCATAGAATGTTAGGCTGCATTCCATTCCATAGAATGTTAGGCTGCAGCCCATTCCATAGAATGTTAGGCTACAGTCCATTCCATAGAATGTTAGGCTGCAGCCCATTCCATAGAATGTTAGGCTACAGTCCATTCCATAGAATGTTAGGCTACAGTCCATTCCATAGAATGTTAGGATACAGTCCATTCCATAGAATGGTAGGCTGCAGCCCATTCCATAGAATGTTGGGCTACAGTCCATTCCACAGAATGTTAGGCTGCATTCCATTCCATAGAATGTTAGGCTACAGTCCATTCCATAGAATGTTAGGCTACAGCCCATTCCAAAGAACATTGAGCGACAGTCCATTCCATAGAATGTTAGGCTACAGTCCATTCCATAGAATGTGAGGCTGCAGTCCATTCCATAGAATGTTAGGCTACAGTCAATTCCATAGAATGTTAGGCGACAGCCCATTCCATAGAATGTTAGGCGACAGTCCATTCCATCGAATGTTTGGCTGCAGCCCATTCCATCGAATGTTAGGCTACAGCCCATTCCATAGAATGTTAGGCTGCAGCCCATTCCATAGATTGTTAGGCTACAGTCCATTCCATAGAATGTTCGGTTGCAGCCCATTCCATAGAATGTTAGGCTACAGCCCATTCCATAGAATGTTAGGCTACAGCCCATTCCATGGAATGTTAGGCTACGTTCCATAGAATGTTGGGCTGCAGTCCATTCCATAGAATGTTAGGCTACGTTCTGTCGAAGTTTCGACTTCCCAGTAAGGCTCAAAACATAAGTTATCGTCAAAGGAAGTTTAATATTTTACTTGCTGCAAGGAGAATGCAACCATAGTCAAAACTAGACTATGATGACACTCTGCAAATACAAAAACTGTTCGAAATTTATACACAGAAACAATACAAGCTTCCTATATCACATGACATGGTAATAAATCATTAATTGACAGCATAGTGCCTATAAACAAGTTAAAAGGATATTTGTATATACTGTACATGAAAGGTCTTTCTTGAGGTCATAAAGATTTAAAACAGCAGGAATTCCTCCGAAGTGTTAAGTGTGACTTCTCCCACCACAACATCTAGAGTTCAAGAGATATCGTACTTCACACCATAGCCTTGTAAACTTCTTTGATCTGCAATCCTAAATTATTTATTGGGGGCAATTAAAACAGTCTACAAACTGAAATTCCTTCATTAGGTTGAAACTATAAACAATTGGCTAATCTTTCTAACAGACATTGTGTAGGCCATTTTAGATTTTATATTCTGTGTCTTAGGAAGCCATTTTATTGTGTCCAAGAAACCATTTTATATCCAACTAAAAAATATACTTCCACATTCCCCCCTTTTTGTCCTTACTAGGACAATATCTAGCTGAAATTGACCCTTTCAGTCCCTTATCCTTCTTCTCGATCCCCGAACCCACTGTGACCGGCATCATCTTGGCCATCTAATCCTTAAAAATTTATCTTATTCAATCGTCTTAGTTCTTCTCCTAGAGGGTCGTCCTTTTCTTCTTCATTTAGTTCCCTCTGCACCATCATACTTCCTTCGGGTAAAACTACCTTACCTAGCCTATCACAACAACACTTGGCCATTTTGACAAACAGACTGATACATACAAATACTGCTACTACTATTACAAGTCCATGCAATAATATTTGTCCCATTGATCCCAGCCATTCTCCCAGCATCCAGTCAAACCATCCTTGGCTCTTTGGATTCTTATACTGACTCACTGCGTCTCTTATGTGTTTAACAATGTTAGTTATATTTTCTGAACTGTCTGGGATATAGGTGCAACATTCACTCCCTATCAGAGCACAAGTTCCTCCTTTATCTGCCAACAGATAATCTAATGCCATTCGATTCTGTAATGTCATTACTCTCATAGCTACCATTTCCGCACTCATTTCGGACAATCCTTCCTCAGTTTCATTTGCTACTTTTTCTATCAGGTCCGCTAGCTCGGTTACTTCTCCCATTAACTTCCCTACTCCGTATGGGGCTATTAATACTCCAAAGACTCTTTCATAAGTTTCTATCTCTCTTTTAGTTCTTTGGAATTCATAATGTTTTCCTATCTCATCTAAAATATGGATATAAGGTACTACATAACCTAAATAGCAGGATCCTATCCAGTTGTGTGGCAACCATGGGTAAGCCTTGTTCCCGCATATAAAATAGGTACAGTTATAGGCTGTCAGATTACCCTCTCCTCCCATCCATATTCGGATAGGGTCGCCGGTCCAGGGGGACCTGCTGGTTTTATTATTTACCTTAGTCCAGTCAAACTGAAAAAAATCCCTGGTCAAACAGGCCAGGAATTGGTGGTTGCCACACGACTGTTTGATTACAAGAGCTCTCTCCGACTTCCTTTTCATCCCGCATCCTGCTTACTTCAGCCTGCTTTTTAAAACATAATGCCCCCTGTGGCCTACCAGCTCCTGAGGTATTGGTTAATACAAGAAACGGGGGTGTTCGAGTATGATTATAATTGGGCTGATACCACCCCTGAAAGGTGGTTAGGTTATACCCTGCTGATCTCCACTGTGTTACATCCGAGGTCTTATCCGGGTCCCTTGAACTGTTTCGCCTTATTACCCATTCTGCTGTTTCGGAAGTATTAAAGGGAATTGATCTTAGAGGGATTCCCCCCTTTGTGTGAGTAGGTATATGGGCACAGACCCAACAACTAGTTCTGTCACTAGTTTTAGCATGTTCATAAGTCATATACAAGAAAGTGTTAACATGTAATTCTCGTTTCTTTCGGGATCCTTCCCCACCTCTTTGGCACGTCATGCGTATTAGTCCGATTGATATGCAAAGTATAAGTAACAGCTTCATTGTTTAAGTCCTTTAAGATTCAATTGTCCTTGTTCGGTGCTTTCTTGCAGTGGGATGCGTGGATCCAGGTAGGTCTTTCCTTGACCTTTACAGCTGTATTTGTTGCCAAGAGTACTTGATATGGCCCTTCAAAGCGTGGCTGCAGACCGTTCTTTCTTTTGAAGACTTTTACATAAACGTCGTCTCCTGGTTCCAAGTTATGGCACTTTCCTTCTGCTGGTTCCGTTTGAGCTTCCTTTACCTGTCGGTGAAAGCTAGAAATACATCTAGTTAGTGCAATGCAATAGTTTAGCATATTTTCATCCATTTTATGAATGTCCATTTGTTTGACCGTAAAGGGTGCTGAGAATGGCAGTCTTTGGGGTCGTCCCATAACAATCTCATGTGGCGACAGTCCAGTTATCCTGTTAGTTGCTGCTCGCATTATCATTAATGCTAAGGGTAATAGTTCGACCCATTTAAGTCCGGTTTCATTGCAAAGTTTAGAAAGTTTATTCTTCAGTACTCCGTTATATCTTTCTACCAGTCCCGCGGACTGTGGATGATAACTGCAGTGAAAATGCTGATTAATCTGCAAAGCTTTACATAGTTCCTTTATGATCATTCCAGTAAAGTGCGATCCATTGTCGCATGAAAGCTGCATAGGTATTCCAAACCTTGGTATGATTTCTTTTAGCAAACACTTTGCAACTGTTACAGCATCATTTTTTTTACATGGAAAGGCTTCAATCCATCTTGAAAACATATCTATAATTACTAACACGTATTTGAATCCTAAACATACAGGTAATTCAATAAAATCCATTTGCAAATTTACAAAAGGGCCTGATGGATTTGGGTGGGAGGCAGACTGTACTTTCTCTGTCTTGCCTGGATTCATTTCCTGGCAAGTGGTGCACCTTTCACTGATTTGTTTTGCAATTGCCAAAATACCTGGTGCATACCATGTTTGATTAATATAGTCTGCCATCCCCCCTTTGCCCGCATGTGTGAAAACATGAACGCATCGGGCAATCCACGGGAGTAAAGATTTCGGAGCCACCATGCGGCCGTCATGGTGAACCCATATCCCTTCAGGCGTTTTAAAACAAGAATCCCTTGCCCAACTTAACACTTCGTCCGAGTTAGCCTGTGACTGAAAGGCTAAAACATCATTAATAGAAGGCGGGTCATTGTCCAATTTTTGTTGACGCAAAACAAAGGCTGAAACTTGTGGCCCTGTATCAGACAGAGCAGCTGATTTGGCAGCTCTATCTGACCGTTCGTTACCCAGTGCTATTTGATCCTGACTGCCTGTATGAGCCTGACATTTGATAACTGAAATTTTAGCAGGACACAATAGAGCCTTTAAAAGATTGTCAATTTGTTCGGCATTTTTAATAGTCGATCCTGAAGAAGTTAGAAATCCCCTTAGTTTCCAGATCTGTCCGTAGTCATGGGCGACCCCAAAAGCGTACCGGGAGTCGGTATAAATGTTAACAGATTTATCAGTAGCCAGTATACAAGCCCTTGTAAGAGCGAAAAGTTCTGCTTGTTGTGCTGAAAAAGATTGAGGTAATGAGAGCGCTTCTACAACTGAATGATCATCTGATATGGCATAGCCAGCTCTGGGTGATCCTTTGTCATCCCTAAGAGCTGACCCGTCTACGTAGTATATTAAGTCACTATTAGAAATAGGAGTTTCAGATAGATCTATTCGAGGCTTGGTCACCAATTGGGTGACCGTCTCGCAGCAATGTGGGATTCCATCTTCTTCTGTGGGCAGCAGTGTGGCTGGATTCAAAACCGAACATCTTTGAATTAGGAGATTAGGGTTGGACAATAATTCAACCTCATATTTACTGCTGCGAGCTGATGTCAGATGTTGAGTGGCGCATTTTGTCAACAGTACTTCGACTGAATGTGGCACAAATAAAATAGTCCGGTGATTGAGCGTGATACTTTGAGCCTGTTGTACAGCATAATAGGCGGCGGCTAGAATTGGCAGGCATCCAGGCAGGCCGCGTGCAACAGGATCTAATTGAGTACTGAAATAGGCTAAAGGTCTTTGTTTATCACCATGGGTTTGAGTCAAAACAGATTGAGCAAAGCCCAATTTATGATGGACAAAAAGATTGAACTGCTTCTGATAGTCTGGCAGCCCTAATGCTGGAGCCGATATAAGGGCTTGCTTGACATTCTCAAAGGCGTCCTTTGCCTTCTGATTCCAAGCAAGAGGGTCTTCCTCCATGGGCATGGAGATATCAAGCAATGGGCGCACCAGGTCTGAATACCCCATGATCCATTGTCTACAGTATCCTGACATGCCAAGAAAATGTTTTAATTGCTGTTTAGTAGTAGGTAACGGTGCTTCACAAATTGCTCTGATCCTCCCCTGCGACAGACAGCGGCTATCACCACGGAGTTCATGTCCCAAATACTGTACTTTCTCTGACACGAACTGCATCTTGGAACGTGATACTTTATGTCCCTTTACTGCTAAGGCATGAAGCATAATAAGCGAGTCAGTTTGACATGACTGTTTATCAGGCGAAGCTATCAGCAAATCATCGACATATTGGATAAGTGTGGACCCTCCAGTGAAGAGAATGTCCTCTAAATCACGCTTGAGGCTTTGAGAAAAGATTGTGGGACTCTCTGTGTAACCTTGTGGAAGTCTTGTCCAAGTGAACTGTGTCCCTTTAAATGTGAAAGCGAATAGGAACTGTGAATCTTGGTGGATAGGGATACTGAAGAAAGCTGAACATAAATCGATGACAGTGTAATACTTTGATCCAGAGGGAATACTAGTTAGAATGGTAGCAGGATTTGGCACAACTGGATAAACTGGTAGTACTGATTCGTTAACTGCTCTGAGATCTTGCACTAGTCTCCATTTCCCACTTTCCTTCTTTTCGACTGGCAAAATTGGAGTGTTGCATGGGCTCTGGGTTGGAATTATTATTCCTTGCTGTAACAAAGAGTTAATGACAGGCTGAATTCCTTGTTCGGCTGCTGTTGAAAGCGGGTACTGAGGTCTACGGGGCAATCGGACGGATGGTCTTAACGTAACTTTGTATGGCTGAGCAGTTAGCATTTTGCCAACCTCGTTTGAATGGCTAGACCATACTTGTGGCGGAATTTGATCCAGCAGTTGCTCTGTTTCTCGTGAAATAACTGGAGGGGAGCATTCTTGTGAAGGACACATAGTGCATCTATCAGTAGGGATGTACACCTGTAGTCCTTTTTCGGAACATATTATTGTTGCTTGCATTTTGCATAGCAAATCTCTTCCTAAAAGGTTCATAGGGGCGTCGTCTGATAGGAGAAAGGCGTGCTGACCAGAAAAATTGTCTGTTTGAATTGCTAATGGTTGTGACCACGTCATAGTCTGTGAGACGCCGGAGAGTCCTACACATGTGACATTCTTTTCTGTACATGGGGCTCCTCTAGCATATTGCTTTGTTAATAGTGAGCTTGTGGCTCCTGTGTCAACAAGAAAAGGAACTTTCTTGCCCTGCATTTTTATGGATAAGTATGGCTCATCTTTAGAATTTACTGATACTGAAGGTAACTGAAGAATGTGGGTAACATTCGGGGCTGTTTCTCTGCGTCATTTTGAATAATTTTGCCATGGGGATCCAAATTGTCCTTCCATATTTTGACCTCCCCAAGGGTTCCCTGTTGTAAAACCTGCCTGCGGACGAGTGTAAACCTGGGCTTGGGTATCTACATCGTTTGGTGCACCTCCCCAGCCTTGACTTTGCTGCTTGGGGAACGGGCAGTTAGCCTTCCAGTGTCCGATCTGACCACAGTTAAAACATGGAGAGTTTGCACCTCCTCCGTTCCACTGGCCTCTGCCTGTCCCTCCTCTACCTCTTCCTTTAAATCTACCTCTGTTATTCCCTCTGCCTTGTCCTCTGTATTGACCCTGATAATAAATGGTTGTCTGGGCAGTCGGGGCTGCAAAAGCTGCTTGTTCCATTAAGAGGGAAACCTTGTTCTTTTGGTCTCTATTTCTCTCCTGAATTCCTTTTAGAATTTGTGTTAGCTCAGGAGTTGTTTTATGTCTCCAATCTAGGCAGACGAGAGTCAGTGGTTCTTTAAGTTCCGCTCTGAGACCATTTACAAGGGCATTGATTAAAGGAATCTGGTAATTTTCTTTGGTCATTCCAGAATGCTGCCCCATAACTGCTTCTATTCTTTCTATATAATCCTCAACGTCTTCGACCTTTTTCTGAGTTGTCTCAATTATTTTTGTCCAATTAGTTCTTTTTGGGAATTTAATATGCATTACTCTATAGAATTCGGTCCAGAATTAATCACTTGGTAGTGTTTCTGGATTCCATCCCCCGTTTGTTTTATGATCGTTAATATCTTGGAAACTATCTTCGCCTTCTGTTAGAAGGCGGTATCTGGAATCTTTTAACCAAGCCCTGAGTAGCTGGTCAACGTCCACAATAGTGGGCTGATGGCAAATAATGGGGCTTTTGAGCTCACTAATTGCTTTTTCTAAATCCTCTGAGGGGTTCGGTAACTCGTGGATTATTGTCCGTAGCTCGGAAGCTGTCCATGGGCGATGGACAACGACTGGATCTCCGTCAGACTCGTGGACATTGGGGAACCGTCTGAGCGGATGCATATTGCGGACTGTGTGGGATCTGGTATAATGACTTGGACCTCCGTTAACGGTGGTGTGATCTGGGCTAGACCCCTGATCTCCATTTTGGAGGTCGGGTACTTCACTATTCGCTGTACCCTGTAGTCGCTCTTCATATGCGGGAGGTTTTCTGTACCATCCCTCATCCGCGTCATCACTTGAGTGAGACGTGGGTAAAGGAGGGTAAAGAGAGGTTTGAGCGGTAGGCTTCGGGGTTTGTCTTAAAGTCATTTGTCTAACTTCATCTTGTTTAGCCAATTTACCACTCGGCTCTTGCTCTTTTCTCTTATTTTTAATTTCAGATCTACTGGCTTCTATACTACGGTCCTTACGCCTTTCTGCTTCCTTTTTCCAGTCTGAAAAGGCTGACCAATTTACTGACTTTTTACCTTTTCTTTGTGGGTCTCTACTTATGAGACAGTCCTCCAGACATGTAATTCTATCCACATTAAAGGTTCCATCAATGGGGAACGGGTGTCTGCCATTCTTGGTCCATTTGGACCAATCAGGCAAATCCCTTGTGGACATCCAACCACAGTTCTGGAAGATGTAAAAGGCTGGAGTTCCTTTTTCTGGGATCTTGCTCTGTGAAGCTCCCATCTTAGTAAAGTTTAGTTATACTAGGCACTCGTCTTCGGAATTGCAAATTTCACCCTTTACCCCTTTACGATTATTATTAACCCTTCGGAGCTCCACAAATGACAAACAATAACAAGAATTAACAACAATAAAGACAATGATAAGTAACGCAAAAAAGCCCAAACAGGCAAACAAATCAAGTAATCAAACATTTAACCTTATACTTTAAGCTAAACAAATAGTCAATTCCCAGTTTGCGTTGTTCGCCACTACAAACTGGGTCCTTAAAATTTAACTTATACTCTATATATGAAGGTTTCTTATCTAAACCTTTCTGCCGCGAGACTCTTTTCTCCGGCTCAAGGGACCCACCCTTGATACTGCAGTTTTAATCTTTTAGCGCTTTCTCACTACCTGGTACCTTTCAGTCCGGGATACAACCCTGCCGACTTTTTTTTTTTTTTTTTTTTTTTTTTAACCTCCTTTGCCCGACAGTTTTGAAACTTGAGCCACCAAAATCCTCCTCCTCCTAACATAAGAAATAAAAGAAGCAAAAGTTACATGATTCAACTCAAATCCCAAACTCGAGTCCTATAGATCGCTGTGTCACTGTCGGAAGATACAGACTGCACCAATTCAGTATCTAATGAGAAATCCTTTTTATGTGATAAAACATCACTTGTGGCCAGTCAGGATTTGTCACTAGAAATTTGTGGTGTCCTTTGTCCGTGACTTACCGAAAGGTAGCAAGCGATCTCGGTGGAACCTCCAAGTAATACTGTCGAAGTTTCGACTTCCCAGTAAGGCTCAAAACATAAGTTATCGTCAAAGGAAGTTTAATATTTTACTTGCTGCAAGGAGAATGCAACCATAGTCAAAACTAGACTATGATGACACTCTGCAAATACAAAAACTGTTCGAAATTTATACACAGAAACAATACAAGCTTCCTATATCACATGACATGGTAATAAATCATTAATTGACAGCATAGTGCCTATAAACAAGTTAAAAGGATATTTGTATATACTGTACATGAAAGGTCTTTCTTGAGGTCATAAAGATTTAAAACAGCAGGAATTCCTCCGAAGTGTTAAGTGTGACTTCTCCCACCACAACATCTAGAGTTCAAGAGATATCGTACTTCACACCATAGCCTTGTAAACTTCTTTGATCTGCAATCCTAAATTATTTATTGGGGGCAATTAAAACAGTCTACAAACTGAAATTCCTTCATTAGGTTGAAACTATAAACAATTGGCTAATCTTTCTAACAGACATTGTGTAGGCCATTTTAGATTTTATATTCTGTGTCTTAGGAAGCCATTTTATTGTGTCCAAGAAACCATTTTATATACAACTAAAAAATATACTTCCACAGTTCCATAGAATGTTGGGCTACAGTCCATTCCACAGAATGTTAGGCTGCATTCCATTCCATAGAATGTTAGGCTACAGTCCATTCCATAGAATGTTAGGCTACGGTCCATTCCATAGAATGTTAGTTTGCAGTCCATTCCATAGAATGTTAGGCTACAGTCCATTCCATGGAATGTTAGTTTGCAGTCCATTCCATAGAATGTTAGGCTACAGTCCATTCCATAGAATGTTAGGCTACAGTCCATTCCATAGAATGTTAGGCTACAGTCCATTCCAGAGAATGTGAGGCTACAGCCCATTCCAGAGAATGTTAGGCAACAGCCCATTCCATAGAATGTTAGGCTACAGTCCATTCCATAGAACACTGAGCGACAGTCCATTCCATAGAATGTTAGGCTACATTACATTCCATAGAATGTTAGGCTGCAGCCCATTCCATAGAATGTTAGGCTACAGTACATTCCATAAAATGTTAGGCTACAGTCCATTCCACAGAATGTTAGGCTACAGTACATTCCATAAAATGTTAGGCTACAGTCCATTCCATAAAATGTTAGGCTACAGCCCATTCCAAAGAATGTGAGGCTACAGACCATTCCACAGAAGGTGAGGCTACAGACCATTCCATAGAATGTTAGGCTACAGTCCATTCCATAGAATGTTGGGCTACAGACCATTCCATAGAATGTTAGGCTATAGCCCATGCCATAGAATGAGAGGCAACAGTCCATTTCATAGAATGTTAGGCTACAGCCCATTCCATGGAATGTTAGGGTTGTAGCCCATTCCACAGAATGTTATGCAACGGTCCATTCCATAGAATGATAGGGCACGGTCCATTCCATCGCATGTTAGGCTACAGCCCTTTCCATCGAATTTTAGGCTACAGTCCATTCCATAGAATGTTAGGCTACAGTCCATTCCATAGAATGTCAGGCTACATTCCATTCTATAGAATGTTAGGCTGCAGTCCATTCCATAGAATGTTAGGCTGCAGCCCATTCCATAGAATGAGAGGCTGCAGTCCATTCCATAGAATGTTAGTTTGCAGTCCATTCCACAGAATGTTAGGCTGCAGTCCAATCCATAGAATGTTCGGCTACAGTCCGTTCCATAGAATATTAGGCTGCAGCCCATTCCATAGAATGTTCGGCTACAGTCAATTCCATGGAATGTTAGGCAACATCCCATTCCATAGAATGTTAGGCTGCAGCCCATTCCATGGAATGTTAGGCTACATCCCATTCCATAGAATGTTAGGCTGCAGTCCATTCCATAGAATGTTAGTTTGCAGTCCATTCCATAGAATGTTAGGCTGCAGTCCATTCCATAGAATGTTAGGCTACATCCCATTCCATAGAATGTTAGGCTACAGTCCATTCCATCGAATGCTAGGCTGCAGCCCATTCCATCGAATGTTAGGCTACAGTCCATTCCATAGAATGTTAGGGTGGCAGCCCATTCCACAGAATGTTATGCTACGGTCCATTCCATAGAATGTTTGGCTACATTCCATTCTATAGAATGTTAGTTTGCAGGCCATTCCATAGAATGTTAGGTTGCAGCCCATCCATAGAATGTTAGGCTGCAGAGCATTCCATAGAATGTTAGGTTGCAGTTTATTCCATAGAATGTTAGGCTGCAGCCCATTCCATCGAATGTTAGGCTACAGTCCATTCCATAGAATGTTAGGGTGGCAGCCCATTCCACAGAATGTTATGCTACGGTCCATTCCATAGAATGTTTGGCTACATTCCATTCTATAGAATGTTAGTTTGCAGGCCATTCCATAGAATGTTAGGTTGCAGCCCATCCATAGAATGTTAGGCTGCAGAGCATTCCATAGAATGTTAGGTTGCAGTTTATTCCATAGAATGTTAGGTTGCAGTCCATTCCATAGAATGTTAGGCTACAGTCCATTCCATAGAATGTTAGGCTACAGTCCATTCCATAGAATGTTAGGCTACATCCCATTCCATAGATTGTTAGGCAACAGTCAATTCCATAGAATGTTAAGCTACAGTCAATGCCACAGAATGTTAGGCTACAGTCCATTCCAGAGAATCTTAGGCTGCAGTTCATTCCATGGAATGTTAGGCTACATCCCATTCCACAGATTGTTAGGCTGCTGCCCATTCCACAGAATGTAAGGTTGCAGTCCATTCCATAGAAAGTTAGTTTGCAGTCCATTCCATAGAATGTTAGGCTACAGCCCATTCCATGGAATGTTAGGCTGCATCCCATTCCATAGAATGATAGTTTGCAGTCCATTCCATAGAATGTTAGGCTACAGTCCATTCCATACAATGTTAGGCAACAGCACATTCCATAGAATGTTAGGCTACAGCCCATTCTAGAATGTTCGGCTACTGTCCATTCCATAGAATGTTAGGCTACAGTCCATTCCATAGAATGTTAGGCTGCAGTCCATTCCATAGAGTGTTAGGCTACAGCCCATTCCAGAGAATGTTAGGCTACAGCCCATTCCAGAGAATGTTAGGCTACAGCCCATTCCATAGAATATTGAGCTACAGTCCATTCTACAGAATGTTAGGCTGCATTCCATTCCATGGAATGTTAGGCTACAGTCCATTCCATAGAATGTTAGGCTACATCCATTCCATAGAATGTTAGGCTACAGTCCATTCCATAGAATGTTCGGCTGCAGTCCATTCCATAGAATGTTAGGCTACAGTCCATTCCATAG
Source organism: Squalus acanthias (assembly GCA_030390025.1). Classification (NCBI taxonomy): domain Eukaryota; kingdom Metazoa; phylum Chordata; class Chondrichthyes; order Squaliformes; family Squalidae; genus Squalus; species Squalus acanthias. The sequence continues at coordinate 22,109 of JASTWF010001343.1, read as the reverse complement.
ACTGTTAGTTTGCAGTCCATTCCATAGAATGTTAGGCTGCAGCCCATTCCATAGAATGTTAGGCTGCAGCCCATTCCATAGAATGTTAGTTTGCAGTCCATTCCATAGAATGTTAGGCTACAGCCCATTCCAGAGAATGTTAGGCTACAGCCCATTCCATAGAATATTGAGCTACAGTCCATTCTACAGAATGTTAGGCTGCATTCCATTCCATAGAATGTTAGGCTACAGTCCATTCCACAGAATGTTAGGCTACATCCATTCCACAGAATGTTAGGCTACAGTCCATTCCATAGAATGTTAGTTTGCAGTCCATTCCACAGAATGTTAGGCTGCATTCCATTCCATAGAATAATAGGCTACAGTCCATTCCATAGAATGTTAGGCTACGGTCCATTCCATAGAATGTTAGGCTACAGTCCATTCCAGAGAATGTGAGGCAACAGCCCATTCCAGAGAATGTTAGGCAACAGCCCATTCCATAGAATGTTAGGCTACAGTCCATTCCATAGAACACTGAGCGACAGTCCATTCCATAGAATGTTAGGCTACATTACATTCCATAGAATGTTAGGCTGCAGCCCATTCCATAGAATGTTAGGCTACAGTCCATTCCATAGAATGTTAGGCTACAGTCCATTCCACAGAATGTTAGGCTACAGTACATTCCATAAAATGTTAGGCTACAGTCCATTCCATAAAATGTTAGGCTACAGCCCATTCCAAAGAATGTTAGGCTACAGACCATTCCACAGAAGGTTAGGCTACAGACCATTCCATAGAATGTTAGGCTACAGTCCATTCCATAGAATGTTGGGCTACAGACCATTCCATAGAATGTTAGGCTATAGCCCATGCCATAGAATGAGAGGCAACAGTCCATTTCATAGAATGTTAGGCTACAGCCCATTCCATGGAATGTTAGGGTTGTAGCCCATTCCACAGAATGTTATGCAACGGTCCATTCCATAGAATGATAGGGCACGGTCCATTCCATCGCATGTTAGGCTACAGCCCTTTCCATCGAATTTTAGGCTACAGTCCATTCCATAGAATGTTAGGCTACAGTCCATTCCATAGAATGTCAGGCTACATTCCATTCTATAGAATGTTAGGCTGCAGTCCATTCCATAGAATGTTAGGCTGCAGCCCATTCCATAGAATGAGAGGCTACAGTCCATTCCATAGAATGTTAGTTTGCAGTCCATTCCACAGAATGTTAGGCTGCAGTCCATTCCATAGAATGTTCGGCTACAGTCCGTTCCATAGAATATTAGGCTGCAGCCCATTCCATAGAATGTTCGGCTACAGTCAATTCCATGGAATGTTAGGCAACATCCCATTCCATAGAATGTTAGGCTGCAGCCCATTCCATGGAATGTTAGGCTACATCCCATTCCATAGAATGTTAGGCTGCAGTCCATTCCATAGAATGTTAGTTTGCAGTCCATTCCATAGAATGTTAGGCTGCAGTCCATTCCATAGAATGTTAGGCTACATCCCATTCCATAGAATGTTAGGCTACAGTCCATTCCATCGAATGCTAGGCTGCAGCCCATTCCATCGAATGTTAGGCTACAGTCCATTCCATAGAATGTTAGGGTGGCAGCCCATTCCACAGAATGTTATGCTACGGTCCATTCCATAGAATGTTTGGCTACATTCCATTCTATAGAATGTTAGTTTGCAGGCCATTCCATAGAATGTTAGGTTGCAGCCCATCCATAGAATGTTAGGCTGCAGAGCATTCCATAGAATGTTAGGTTGCAGTTTATTCCATAGAATGTTAGTTTGCAGTCCATTCCATAGAATGTTAGGCTACAGTCCATTCCATAGAATGTTAGGCTACAGTCCATTCCATAGAATGTTAGGCTACAGTCCATTCCATAGAATGTTAGGCTACATCCCATTCCATAGATTGTTAGGCAACAGTCAATTCCATAGAATGTTAAGCTACAGTCAATGCCACAGAATGTTAGGCTACAGTCCATTCCAGAGAATCTTAGGCTGCAGTTCATTCCATGGAATGTTAGGCTACATCCCATTCCACAGATTGTTAGGCTGCTGCCCATTCCACAGAATGTAAGGTTGCGGTCCATTCCATAGAAAGTTAGTTTGCAGTCCATTCCATAGAATGTTAGGCTACAGCCCATTCCATGGAATGTTAGGCTGCATCCCATTCCATAGAATGTTAGTTTGCAGTCCATTCCATAGAATGTTAGGCTACAGTCCATTCCATACAATGTTAGGCAACAGCACATTCCATAGAATGTTAGGCTACAGCCCATTCTAGAATGTTCGGCTACTGTCCATTCCATAGAATGTTAGGCTACAGTCCATTCCATAGAATGTTAGGCTGCAGTCCATTCCATAGAGTGTTCGGCTACAGCCCATTCCAGAGAATGTTAGGCTACAGCCCATTCCAGAGAATGTTAGGCTACAGCCCATTCCATAGAATATTGAGCTACAATCCATTCTACAGAATGTTAGGCTGCATTCCATTCCATGGAATGTTAGGCTACAGTCCATTCCATAGAATGTTAGGCTACATCCATTCCATAGAATGTTAGGCTACAGTCCATTCCATAGAATGTTCGGCTGCAGTCCATTCCATAGAATGTTAGGCTACAGTCCATTCCATAGACTGTTAGTTTGCAGTCCATTCCATAGAATGTTAGGCTGCAGCCCATTCCATAGAATGTTAGGCTGCAGCCCATTCCATAGAATGTTAGTTTGCAGTCCATTCCATAGAATGTTAGGCTACAGCCCATTCCAGAGAATGTTAGGCTACAGCCCATTCCATAGAATATTGAGCTACAGTCCATTCTACAGAATGTTAGGCTGCATTCCATTCCATAGAATGTTAGGCTACAGTCCATTCCACAGAATGTTAGGCTACATCCATTCCACAGAATGTTAGGCTACAGTCCATTCCATAGAATGTTAGTTTGCAGTCCATTCCATAGAATGTTAGGCTGCAGTCCATTCCATAGAATGTTCGGCTACAGTCCGTTCCATAGAATGTTAGGCTGCAGCCCATTCCATGGAATGTTAGGCTACATCCCATTCCATAGAATGTTAGGCTGCAGTCCATTCCATAGAATGTTAGGCAACAGCACATTCCATAGAATGTTAGGCTACAGCCCATTCTATAGAATGTTAGGCTACTGTCCATTCCATAGAATGTTAGGCTACAGTCCATTCCATAGAATGTTCGGCTGCAGTCCATTCCATAGAATGTTAGGCTACAGTCCATTCCATAGACTGTTAGTTTGCAGTCCATTCCATAGAATGTTAGGCTGCAGCCCATTCCATAGAATGTTAGGCTGCAGTCCATTCCATAGAATGTTAGTTTGCAGTCCATTCCATAGAATGTTAGGCTACAGCCCATTCCATAGAATATTGAGCTACAGTCCATTCTACAGAATGTTAGGCTGCATTCCATTCCATAGAATGTTAGGCTACAGTCCATTCCACAGAATGTTAGGCTACATCCATTCCATAGAATGTTAGGCTACAGTCCATTCCATAGAATGTGAGGCTACAGTCCATTCCATAGAATGTTAGGCTACAGTCCATTCCATAGACTGTTAGTTTGCAGTCCATTCCATAGAATGTTAGGCTGCAGCCCATTCCATAGAATGTTAGGCTGCAGCCCATTCCATAGAATGTTAGTTTGCAGTCCATTCCATAGAATGTTAGGCTACAGTCCATTCCATAGAATGTTAGGCTGCAGTCCATTCCATAGAATGTTCGGCTGCAGTCCATTCCATAGAATGTTAGGCAACAGCACATTCCATAGAATGTTAGGCTACAGCCCATTCTATAGAATGTTAGGCTACTGTCCATTCCATAGAATGTTAGGCTACAGTCCATTCCATAGAATGTTCGGCTGCAGTCAATTCCATAGAATGTTAGGCTACAGTCCATTCCATAGACTGTTAGTTTGCAGTCCATTCCATAGAATGTTAGGCTGCAGCCCATTCCATAGAATGTTAGGCTGCAGTCCATTCCATAGAATGTTAGTTTGCAGTCCATTCCATAGAATGTTAGGCTGCAGTCCATTCCATAGAATGTTAGTTTGAAGTCCATTCCATAGAATGTTAGGCTACAGTCCATTCCATAGAATGTTAGGCTGCAGCCCATTCCATAGAATGTTAGGCTACAGTCCATTCCATAGAATGTTAGGCTACAGCCCATTCCATAGAATGTTAGGCTACAGCCCATTCCACAGATTGTTAGGCTGCTGCCCATTCCACAGAATGTAAGGTTACGGTCCATTCCATAGAAAGTTAGTTTGCAGTCCATTCCATAGAATGTTAGGCTACAGTCCATTCCATAGAATGTTAGGCTACAGTCCATTCCATAGAATGTTAGGCTACAGTCCATTCCATAGAATGTTAGGCTACAGTCCATTCCATAGAATGTCAGGCTACAGTCCATTCCATAGAATGTTAGGCTGCAGCCCATTCCATTGAATGTGAGGCTACAGAGCATTCCATAGAATGTTAGGCTACAGTCCATTCCATAGAATGTTAGGCTACAGTCCATTCCATAGAATGTTAGGCTACAGTCCAATCCATAGAATGTTAGGCTGCAGCCCATTCCATAGAATGTTAGGCAACAGCCTATTCCATAGAATGTTAGGCTGCAGTCCATTCCATAGAATGTTAGGCTGAAGCCCATTCCATCGAATGTTTGGCTGCAGCCCATTCCATACAATGTTAGGCTGCAGTCCATTCCATAGAATGTTAGGCTGCAGTCCATTCCATAGAATGTTAGGCTACAGTACATTCCATAGAATGTTAGGCTGCAGCCATTTCCATAGAATGTTAGGCTGCAGTCCATTCCATAGAATGTTAGTTTGCAGTCCATTCCATACAATGTTAGGCTACAGTCCATTCCATAGAATGTTAGTTTGCAGTCCATTCCATGGAATGTTAGGCTGCAGTCCATTCCATAGAATGTTCGGCTACAGTCCGTTCCATAGAATATTAGGCTGCAGCCCATTCCATCGAATGTTAGGCTACAGTCCATTCCATAGAATGTTACGCTACAGTCCATTCCATCGAATGTTAGGCTGCAGCCCATTCCATCGAATGTTAGGCTACAGTCCATTCCATAGAATGTTAGCGTGGCAGCCCATTCCACAGAATGTTATGCTACGGTCCATTCCATAGAATGTTTGGCTACATTCCATTCTATAGAATGTTAGTTTGCAGGCCATTCCATAGAATGTTAGGTTGCAGCCCATCCATAGAATGTTAGGCTGCAGAGCATTCCATAGAATGTTAGGTTGCAGTTTATTCCATAGAATGTTAGGTTGCAGTCCATTCCATAGAATGTTAGGCTGCAGTCCATTCCATAGAATGTTAGTTTGCAGTCCATTCCATAGAATGTTAGGCTACAGTCCATTCCATAGAATGTTAGTTTGCAGTCCATAGAATGTTCGGCTACAGTCCGTTCCATAGAATATTAGGCTGCAGCCCATTCCATGGAATGTTAGGCTACATCCCATTCCATAGAATGTTAGGCTGCAGTCCATTCCATAGAATGTTAGGCTACAGTCAATGCCATAGAATGTTAGGCTGCAGCCATTTCCATAGAATGTTAGGCTGCAGTCCATTCCGTAGAATGTTCGGCTGCAGCCCATTCCATCGAATGTTAGGCTACAGTCCATTCCATAGAATGTTAGGGTTGCAGCCCATTCCATAGAATGTTAGGGTTGCAGCCCATTCCACAGAATGTTATGCTACGGTCCATTCCAGAGAATGATAGGCTACATTCCATTCCATAGAATGTTAGTTTGGAGGCCATTCCATAGAATGTTAGGCTACAGTCCATTCCATAGAATGTTAGGTTGCAGCCCATCCATAGAATGTTAGGCTACAGAGCATTCCATAGAATGTTAGGTTGCAGTCCATTCCATAGAATGTTCGGCTACAGTCCGTTCCATAGAATGTTAGTTTGCAGTCCATTCCATAGAATGTTAGGCTGCAGTCCATTCCATAGAATGTTCGGCTGCAGTCCATTCCATAGAATGTTAGGCAACAGCACATTCCATAGAATGTTAGGCTACAGCCCATTCTATAGAATGTTAGGCTACTGTCCATTCCATAGAATGTTAGGCTACAGTCCATTCCATAGAATGTTCGGCTGCAGTCCATTCCATAGAATGTTAGGCTACAGTCCATTCCATAGACTGTTAGTTTGCAGTCCATTCCATAGAATGTTAGGTTGCAGTCCATTCCATAGAATGTTAGGCTGCAGCCCATTCCATAGAATGTTAGGCTGCAGTCCATTCCATAGAATGTTAGTTTGCAGTCCATTCCATAGAATGTTAGGCTGCAGTCCATTCCATAGAATGTTAGTTTGAAGTCCTTTCCATAGAATGTTAGGCTACAGTCCATTCCATAGAATGTTAGGCTGCAGCCCATTCCATAGAATGTTAGGCTACAGTCCATTCCATAGAATGTTAGGCTACAGCCCATTCCATAGAATGTTAGGCTACAGCCCATTCCACAGATTGTTAGGCTGCTGCCCATTCCACAGAATGTAAGGTTACGGTCCATTCCATAGAAAGTTAGTTTGCAGTCCATTCCATAGAATGTTAGGCTACAGTCCATTCCATAGAATGTTAGGCTACAGTCCATTCCATAGAATGTTAGGCTACAGTCCATTCCATAGAATGTTAGGCTACAGTCCATTCCATAGAATGTCAGGCTACAGTCCATTCCATAGAATGTTAGGCTGCAGCCCATTCCATTGAATGTGAGGCTACAGAGCATTCCATAGAATGTTAGGCTACAGTCCATTCCATAGAATGTTAGGCTACAGTCCATCCCATAGAATGTTAGGCTACAGTCCAATCCATAGAATGTTAGGCTGCAGCCCATTCCATAGAATGTTAGGCAACAGCCTATTCCATAGAATGTTAGGCTGCAGTCCATTCCATAGAATGTTAGGCTGCAGCCCATTCCATCGAATGTTTGGCTGCAGCCCATTCCATACAATGTTAGGCTGCAGTCCATTCCATAGAATGTTAGGCTGCAGTCCATTCCATAGAATGTTAGGCTACAGTACATTCCATAGAATGTTAGGCTGCAGCCATTTCCATAGAATGTTAGGCTGCAGTCCATTCCATAGAATGTTAGTTTGCAGTCCATTCCATACAATGTTAGGCTACAGTCCATTCTATAGAATGTTAGTTTGCAGTCCATTCCATGGAATGTTAGGCTGCAGTCCATTCCATAGAATGTTCGGCTACAGTCTGTTCCATAGAATATTAGGCTGCAGCCCATTCCATAGAATGTTAGGCTGCAGTCAATGCCACAGAATGTTAGGCTACAGTCCATTCCATAGAATATCAGGCTGCAGCCCATTCCATAGAATGTTAGGCTGCAGCCCATTTCATAGAATGTTAGGCTATAGTCAATTCCATCGAATGTTAGGCTGCAGCCCATTCCATCGAATGTTAGGCTACAGTCCATTCCATAGAATGTTACGCTACAGTCCATTCCATCGAATGTTAGGCTGCAGCCCATTCCATCGAATGTTAGGCTACAGTCCATTCCATAGAATGTTAGGGTGGCAGCCCATTCCACAGAATGTTATGCTACGGTCCATTCCATAGAATGTTTGGCTACATTCCATTCTATAGAATGTTAGTTTGCAGGCCATTCCATAGAATGTTAGGTTGCAGCCCATCCATAGAATGTTAGGCTACAGTCATTCCATAGAATGTTAGGCTTCAGTCATTCCATAGAATGTTAGGCTAGCAGTCCATTCCATAGAATGTTAGGCTACAGTCCATTCCATAGAATGTCAGGCTACAGTCCATTCCATAGAATGTTAGGCTGCAGCCCATTCCATTGAATGTTAGGCTACAGAGCATTCCATAGAATGTTCGGCTACAGTCCATTCCATAGAATGTTAGGCTACAGTCCATCCCATAGAATGTTAGGCTACAGTCCATTCCATAGAATGTTAGGCTGCAGCCCATTCCATAGAATGTTAGGCAACAGCCTATTCCATAGAATGTTAGGCTGCAGTCCATTCCATAGAATGTTAGGCTGCAGTCCATTCCATAGAATGTTAGGCTGCAGCCCATTCCATACAATGTTAGGCTGCAGTCCATTCCATAGAATGTTAGGCTGCAGTCCATTCCATAGAATGTTAGGCTACAGTACATTCCATAGAATGTTAGGCTGCAGCCATTTCCATAGAATGTTAGGCTGCAGTCCATTCCATAGAATGTTAGTTTGCAGTCCATTCCATACAATGTTAGGCTACAGTCCATTCCATAGAATGTTAGTTTGCAGTCCATTCCATGGAATGTTAGGCTGCAGTCCATTCCATAGAATGTTCGGCTACAGTCTGTTCCATAGAATATTAGGCTGCAGCCCATTCCATAGAATGTTAGGCTGCAGTCAATGCCACAGAATGTTAGGCTACAGTCCATTCCATAGAATATCAGGCTGCAGCCCATTCCATAGAATGTTAGGCTGCAGCCCATTTCATAGAATGTTAGGCTATAGTCAATTCCATCGAATGTTAGGCTGCAGCCCATTCCATCGAATGTTAGGCTACAGTCCATTCCATAGAATGTTACGCTACAGTCCATTCCATCGAATGTTAGGCTGCAGCCCATTCCATCGAATGTTAGGCTACAGTCCATTCCATAGAATGTTAGGGTGGCAGCCCATTCCACAGAATGTTATGCTACGGTCCATTCCATAGAATGTTTGGCTACATTCCATTCTATAGAATGTTAGTTTGCAGGCCATTCCATAGAATGTTAGGTTGCAGCCCATCCATAGAATGTTAGGCTGCAGTCCATTCCATAGAATGTTAGTTTGCAGTCCATTCCATAGAATGTTAGGCTGCAGTCCATTCCATAGAATGTTAGTTTGAAGTCCATTCCATAGAATGTTAGGCTACAGTCCATTCCATAGAATGTTAGGCTGCAGCCCATTCCATAGAATGTTAGGCTACAGTCCATTCCATAGAATGTTAGGCTACAGCCCATTCCATAGAATGTTAGGCTACAGCCCATTCCACAGATTGTTAGGCTGCTGCCCATTCCACAGAATGTAAGGTTACGGTCCATTCCATAGAAAGTTAGTTTGCAGTCCATTCCATAGAATGTTAGGCTACAGTCCATTCCATAGAATGTTCGGCTACAGTCCATTCCATAGAATGTTAGGCTACAGTCCATTCCATAGAATGTTAGGCTACAGTCCATTCCATAGAATGTCAGGCTACAGTCCATTCCATAGAATGTTAGGCTACAGCCCATTCCATTGAATGTGAGGCTACAGAGCATTCCATAGAATGTTAGGCTACAGTCCATTCCATAGAATGTTAGGCTACAGTCCATTCCATAGAATGTTAGGCTACAGTCCAATCCATAGAATGTTAGGCTGCAGCCCATTCCATAGAATGTTAGGCAACAGCCTATTCCATAGAATGTTAGGCTGCAGTCCATTCCATAGAATGTTAGGCTGCAGCCCATTCCATCGAATTTTTGGCTGCAGCCCATTCCATACAATGTTAGGCTGCAGTCCATTCCATAGAATGTTAGGCTGCAATCCATTCCATAGAATGTTAGGCTACAGTACATTCCATAGAATGTTAGGCTGCAGCCATTTCCATAGAATGTTAGGCTGCAGTCCATTCCATAGAATGTTAGTTTGCGGTCCATTCCATGGAATGTTAGGCTGCAGTCCATTCCATAGAATGTTCGGCTACAGTCCGTTCCATAGAATATTAGGCTGCAGCCCATTCCATAGAATGTTAGGCTGCAGTCAATGCCACAGAATGTTAGGCGACAGTCCATTCCATAGAATGTTAGTTTGCAGTCCATAGAATGTTCGGCTACAGTCCGTTCCATAGAATATTAGGCTGCAGCCCATTCCATGGAATGTTAGGCTACATCCCATTCCATAGAATGTTAGGCTGCAGTCCATTCCATAGAATGTTAGGCTACAGTCAATGCCATAGAATGTTAGGCTGCAGCCATTTCCATAGAATGTTAGGCTGCAGTCCATTCCGTAGAATGTTCGGCTGCAGCCCATTCCATCGAATGTTAGGCTACAGTCCATTCCATAGAATGTTAGGGTTGCAGCCCATTCCATAGAATGTTAGGGTTGCAGCCCATTCCACAGAATGTTATGCTACGGTCCATTCCAGAGAATGATAGGCTACATTCCATTCCATAGAATGTTAGTTTGGAGGCCATTCCATAGAATGTTAGGCTACAGTCCATTCCATAGAATGTTAGGTTGCAGCCCATCCATAGAATGTTAGGCTACAGAGCATTCCATAGAATGTTAGGTTGCAGTCCATTCCATAGAATGTTCGGCTACAGTCCGTTCCATAGAATGTTAGTTTGCAGTCCATTCCATAGAATGTTAGGCTGCAGTCCATTCCATAGAATGTTCGGCTGCAGTCCATTCCATAGAATGTTAGGCAACAGCACATTCCATAGAATGTTAGGCTACAGCCCATTCTATAGAATGTTAGGCTACTGTCCATTCCATAGAATGTTAGGCTACAGTCCATTCCATAGAATGTTCGGCTGCAGTCCATTCCATAGAATGTTAGGCTACAGTCCATTCCATAGACTGTTAGTTTGCAGTCCATTCCATAGAATGTTAGGTTGCAGTCCATTCCATAGAATGTTAGGCTGCAGCCCATTCCATAGAATGTTAGGCTGCAGTCCATTCCATAGAATGTTAGTTTGCAGTCCATTCCATAGAATGTTAGGCTGCAGTCCATTCCATAGAATGTTAGTTTGAAGTCCTTTCCATAGAATGTTAGGCTACAGTCCATTCCATAGAATGTTAGGCTGCAGCCCATTCCATAGAATGTTAGGCTACAGTCCATTACATAGAATGTTAGGCTACAGCCCATTCCATAGAATGTTAGGCTACAGCCCATTCCACAGATTGTTAGGCTGCTGCCCATTCCACAGAATGTAAGGTTACGGTCCATTCCATAGAAAGTTAGTTTGCAGTACATTCCATAGAATGTTAGGCTACAGTCCATTCCATAGAATGTTAGGCTACAGTCCATTCCATAGAATGTTAGGCTACAGTCCATTCCATAGAATGTTAGGCTACAGTCCATTCCATAGAATGTCAGGCTACAGTCCATTCCATAGAATGTTAGGCTGCAGCCCATTCCATTGAATGTGAGGCTACAGAGCATTCCATAGAATGTTAGGCTACAGTCCATTCCATAGAATGTTAGGCTACAGTCCATCCCATAGAATGTTAGGCTACAGTCCAATCCATAGAATGTTAGGCTGCAGCCCATTCCATAGAATGTTAGGCAACAGCCTATTCCATAGAATGTTAGGCTGCAGTCCATTCCATAGAATGTTAGGCTGCAGCCCATTCCATCGAATGTTTGGCTGCAGCCCATTCCATACAATGTTAGGCTGCAGTCCATTCCATAGAATGTTAGGCTGCAGTCCATTCCATAGAATGTTAGGCTACAGTACATTCCATAGAATGTTAGGCTGCAGCCATTTCCATAGAATGTTAGGCTGCAGTCCATTCCATAGAATGTTAGTTTGCAGTCCATTCCATACAATGTTAGGCTACAGTCCATTCCATAGAATGTTAGTTTGCAGTCCATTCCATGGAATGTTAGGCTGCAGTCCATTCCATAGAATGTTCGGCTACAGTCTGTTCCATAGAATATTAGGCTGCAGCCCATTCCATAGAATGTTAGGCTGCAGTCAATGCCACAGAATGTTAGGCTACAGTCCATTCCATAGAATATCAGGCTGCAGCCCATTCCATAGAATGTTAGGCTGCAGCCCATTTCAGAGAATGTTAGGCTATAGTCAATTCCATCGAATGTTAGGCTGCAGCCCATTCCATCGAATGTTAGGCTACAGTCCATTCCATAGAATGTTACGCTACAGTCCATTCCATCGAATGTTAGGCTGCAGCCCATTCCATCGAATGTTAGGCTACAGTCCATTCCATAGAATGTTAGGGTGGCAGCCCATTCCACAGAATGTTATGCTACGGTCCATTCCATAGAATGTTTGGCTACATTCCATTCTATAGAATGTTAGTTTGCAGGCCATTCCATAGAATGTTAGGTTGCAGCCCATCCATAGAATGTTAGGCTGCAGTCCATTCCATAGAATGTTAGTTTGCAGTCCATTCCATAGAATGTTAGGCTGCAGTCCATTCCATAGAATGTTAGTTTGAAGTCCATTCCATAGAATGTTAGGCTACAGTCCATTCCATAGAATGTTAGGCTGCAGCCCATTCCATAGAATGTTAGGCTACAGTCCATTCCATAGAATGTTAGGCTACAGCCCATTCCATAGAATGTTAGGCTACAGCCCATTCCACAGATTGTTAGGCTGCTGCCCATTCCACAGAATGTAAGGTTACGGTCCATTCCATAGAAAGTTAGTTTGCAGTCCATTCCATAGAATGTTAGGCTACAGTCCATTCCATAGAATGTTAGGCTACAGTCCATTCCATAGAATGTTAGGCTACAGTCCATTCCATAGAATGTTAGGCTACAGTCCATTCCATAGAATGTCAGGCTACAGTCCATTCCATAGAATGTTAGGCTACAGCCCATTCCATTGAATGTGAGGCTACAGAGCATTCCATAGAATGTTAGGCTACAGTCCATTCCATAGAATGTTAGGCTACAGTCCATTCCATAGAATGTTAGGCTACAGTCCAATCCATAGAATGTTAGGCTGCAGCCCATTCCATAGAATGTTAGGCAACAGCCTATTCCATAGAATGTTAGGCTGCAGTCCATTCCATAGAATGTTAGGCTGCAGCCCATTCCATCGAATTTTTGGCTGCAGCCCATTCCATACAATGTTAGGCTGCAGTCCATTCCATAGAATGTTAGGCTGCAATCCATTCCATAGAATGTTAGGCTACAGTACATTCCATAGAATGTTAGGCTGCAGCCATTTCCATAGAATGTTAGGCTGCAGTCCATTCCATAGAATGTTAGTTTGCGGTCCATTCCATGGAATGTTAGGCTGCAGTCCATTCCATAGAATGTTCGGCTACAGTCCGTTCCATAGAATATTAGGCTGCAGCCCATTCCATAGAATGTTAGGCTGCAGTCAATGCCACAGAATGTTAGGCGACAGTCCATTCCATAGAATATCAGGCTGCAGCCCATTCCATAGAATGTTAGGCTGCAGCCCATTTCATAGAATGTTAGGCTACAGTCAATTCCATCGAATGTTAGGCTGCAGCCCATTCCATCGAATGTTAGGCTACAGTCCATTCCATAGAATGTTACGCTACAGTCCATTCCATCGAATGTTAGGCTGCAGCCCATTCCATCGAATGTTAGGCGACAGTCCATTCCATAGAATGTTAGGGTGGCAGCCCATTCCACAGAATGTTATGCTACTGTCCATTCCATTCTATAGAATGTTAGTTTGCAGGCCATTCCATAGAATGTTAGGTTGCAGCCCATCCAGAGAATGTTAGGCTGCAGAGCATTCCATAGAATGTTAGGTTGCAGTTTATTCCATAGAATGTTAGGTTGCAGTCCATTCCATAGAATGTTAGGCTACGGTCCATTCCATAGAATGTTAGTTTGCAGTCCATTCCATAGAATGTTAGGCAACAGTCCATTCCATAGAATGTTAGGCTACAGTCCATTCCATAGAATGTTAGTTTGCAGTCCATTCCATAGAATGTTAGGCTACAGTCCATTCCACAGAATGTTAGTTTGCAGTCCATAGAATGTTCGGCTACAGTCCGTTCCATAGAATATTAGGCTGCAGCCCATTCCATGGAATGTTAGGCTACATCCCATTCCATAGAATGTTAGGCTGCAGTCCATTCCATAGAATGTTAGGCTACAGTCAATGCCATAGAATGTTAGGCTGCAGCCATTTCCATAGAATGTTAGGCTGCAGTCCATTCCGTAGAATGTTCGGCTGCAGCCCATTCCATCGAATGTTAGGCTACAGTCCATTCCATAGAATGTTAGGGTTGCAGCCCATTCCATAGAATGTTAGGGTTGCAGCCCATTCCACAGAATGTTATGCTACGGTCCATTCCAGAGAATGATAGGCTACATTCCATTCCATAGAATGTTAGTTTGGAGGCCATTCCATAGAATGTTAGGCTACAGTCCATTCCATAGAATGTTAGGTTGCAGCCCATCCATAGAATGTTGGGCTACAGAGCATTCCATAGAATGTTAGGTTGCAGCTTATTCCATAGAATGTTAGGTTGCAGTCCATTCCATAGAATGTTAGGCTACAGTCCATTCCATAGAATGTTAGGCTGCATCCCATTCCATAGAATGTTAGGCAACAGTCAATTCCATAGAATGTTAAGCTACAGTCAATGCCATAGAATGTTAGGCTACAGTCCATTCCAGAGAATGTTAGGCTGCAGTTCATTCCATGGAATGTTAGGCGACATCCCATTCCACAGATTGTTAGGCTGCTGCCCATTCCACAGAATGTAATGTTACGGTCCATTCCATAGAAAGTAAGTTTGCAGTCCATTCCAAAGAATGTTAGGCTACAGTCCATTCCATAGAATGTTAGGCTACAGTCCATTCCATAGAATGTTAGGCTACAGTCCATTCCATAGAATGTCAGGCTACAGTCCATTCCATAGAATGTTAGGCTGCAGCCCATTCCATTGAATGTGAGGCTACAGAGCATTCCATAGAATGTTAGGCTACAGTCCATTCCATAGAATGTTAGGCTACAGTCCATTCCATAGAATGTTAGGCTGCAGTCCAATCCATAGAATGTTAGGCTGCAGCCCATTCCATAGAATGTTAGGCTACAGTCCATTCCATAGAATGTTAGGCTGCAGGCCATTCCATAGAATGTTCGGCTACAGTCCATTCCATAGAATGTTAGGCTACAGTCCATTCCATAGAATGTTAGGCTGCAGTCCATTCCATAGAATGTTAGGCTACAGTCCAATCCATAGAATGTTAGGCTGCAGCCCATTCCATAGAATGTTAGGCAACAGCCTATTCCATAGAATGTTATGCTACAGTCCATTCCATAGAATGTTAGGCTGCAGTCCAATCCATGGAATGTTAGGCTGCAGTCCATTCCATAGAATGTTCGGCTACAGTCCGTTCCATAGAATGTTAGGCTGCAGCCCATTCCATAGAATGTTCGGCTACAGTCCATTCCATAGAATGTTAGGCTACAGTCCATTCCATAGAATGTTAGGCTACAGTCCATTCCATAGAATGTTAGGCTACAGTCCAATCCATAGAATGTTAGGCTGCAGCCCATTCCATAGAATGTTAGGCAACAGCTTATTCCATAGAATGTTAGGCTGCAGTCCATTCCATAGAATGTTAGGCTGCAGCCCATTCCATAGAATGTTAGGCTGCAGCCCATTCCATACAATGTTAGGCTGCAGTCCATTCCATAGAACGTTAGGCTGCAGTCCATTCCATAGACTGTTAGTTTGCAGTCCATTCCATACAATGTTAGGCTACAGTCCATTCCATAGAATGTTAGTTTGCAGTCCATTCCATGGAATGTTAGGCTGCAGTCCATTCCATAGAATGTTCGGCTACAGTCCGTTCCATAGAATATTAGGCTGCAGCCCATTCCATAGAATGTGAGGCTACAGTCAATGCCACAGAATGTTAGGCTACAGTCCATTCCATAGAATATCAGGCTGCAGCCCATTCCATAGAATGTTAGGCTGCAGCCCATTTCATAGAATGTTAGGCTACAGTGAATTCCATCGAATGTTAGGCTGCAGCCCATTCCATCGAATGTTAGGCTACAGTCCATTCCATAGACTGTTAGTTTGCAGTCCATTCCATAGAATGTAAGGCTGCAGCCCATTCCATAGAATGTTAGGCTACTGTCCATTCCATAGAATGTTAGGCTACAGTCCATTCCATAGAATGTTAGTTTGCAGTCCATAGAATGTTCGGCTACAGTCCGTTCCATAGAATATTAGGCTGCAGCCCATTCCATGGAATGTTAGGCTACATCCCATTCCATAGAATGTTAGGCTGCAGTCCATTCCATAGAATGTTAGGCTACAGTCAATGCCATAGAATGTTAGGCTGCAGCCATTTCCATAGAATGTTAGGCTGCAGTCCATTCCGTAGAATGTTCGGCTGCAGCCCATTCCATCGAATGTTAGGCTACAGTCCATTCCATAGAATGTTAGGGTTGCAGCCCATTCCATAGAATGTTAGGGTTGCAGCCCATTCCACAGAATGTTATGCTACGGTCCATTCCAGAGAATGATAGGCTACATTCCATTCCATAGAATGTTAGTTTGGAGGCCATTCCATAGAATGTTAGGCTACAGTCCATTCCATAGAATGTTAGGTTGCAGCCCATCCATAGAATGTTAGGCTACAGAGCATTCCATAGAATGTTAGGTTGCAGCTTATTCCATAGAATGTTAGGTTGCAGTCCATTCCATAGAATGTTAGGCTACAGTCCATTCCATCGAATGTTAGGCTACATCCCATTCCATAGAATGTTAGGCAACAGTCAATTCCATAGAATGTTAAGCTACAGTCAATGCCATAGAATGTTAGGCTACAGTCCATTCCAGAGAATGTTAGGCTGCAGTTCATTCCATGGAATGTTAGGCTACATCCCATTCCACAGATTGTTAGGCTGCTGCCCATTCCACAGAATGTAAGGTTACGGTCCATTCCATAGAAAGTTAGTTTGCAGTCCATTCCAAAGAATGTTAGGCTACAGTCCATTCCATAGAATGTTAGGCTACAGTCCATTCCATAGAATGTTAGGCTACAGTCCATTCCATAGAATGTTAGGCTACAGTCCATTCCATAGAATGTCAGGCTACAGTCCATTCCATAGAATGTTAGGCTGCAGCCCATTCCATTGAATGTGAGGCTACAGAGCATTCCATAGAATGTTAGGCTACAGTCCATTCCATAGAATGTTAGGCTACAGTCCATTCCATAGAATGTTAGGCTACAGTCCAATCCATAGAATGTTAGGCTGCAGCCCATTCCATAGAATGTTAGGCTACAGTCCATTCCATAGAATGTTAGGCTACAGTCCATTCCATAGAATGTTAGGCTACAGTCCATTCCATAGAATGTTAGGCTACAGTCCATTCCATAGAATGTTAGGCTACAGTCCATTCCATAGAATATCAGGCTGCAGCCCATTCCATAGAATGTTTGGCTGCAGCCCATTTCATAGAATGTTAGGCTACAGTGAATTCCATCGAATGTTAGGCTGCAGCCCATTCCATCGAATGTTAGGCTACAGTCCATTCCATAGACTGTTAGTTTGCAGTCCATTCCATAGAATGTAAGGCTGCAGCCCATTCCATAGAATGTTAGGCTACTGTCCATTCCATAGAATGTTAGGCTACAGTCCATTCCATAGAATGTTAGGCTACAGCCCATTTCATAGAATATTGAGCTACAGTCCATTCTACAGAATGTTAGGCTGCATTCCATTCCATAGAATGTTAGGCTACAGTCCATTCCATAGAATGTTAGGCTACATCCATTCCGTAGAATGTTAGGCTACAGTCCATTCCATAGAATGTTCGGCTGCAGTCCATTCCATAGACTGTTAGTTTGCAGTCCATTCCATAGAATGTTAGGCTGCAGCCCATTCCATAGAATGTTAGGCTACAGTCCATTCCATAGAATGTTAGGCTGCAGTCCATTCCATAGAATGTTAGGCTACAGTCCATTCCATGGAATGTTAGGCTACAGCCCATTCCATAGAATGTTAGGCTACAGGCCATCCATAGAATATTAGGCTACAGCCCATTCCATAGAATGTTAAGCGACAGTCCATTCCATGGAATGTTAGGCTGCAGCCCATTCCATAGAATGTTTGGCTACAGCCCATTCCATAGAATATTGAGCGACAGTCCATTCCATAGAATGTTAGGCTACATTCCATTCCATAGAATGTTAGTTTGCAGTCCATTTCATATAATGTTAGGCTACAGTCCATTCCATAGAATGTTAGGCTGCAGCCCATTCCAAAGAATGTTAGGCTACAGTCAATTACATAGAATGTTAGGCTACAGCCCATTCCATCGAATGTTAGGCTACAGTCCATTCCATAGTATGTTAGGGTTGCAGCCCATTCCACAGAATGTTATGCTACAGTCCATTCCATACAATGTTAGGCTACATTCCATTCCATAGAATGTTAGTTTGGAGGTCATTCCATAGAATTTTAGGCTACAGTCCATTCCATAGAATGTTAGGCTACAGTCCATTCCATAGAATGTTAGGTTGCAGCCCATCCATAGAATGTTAGGTTGCAGTCCATTCCATAGAATGTAAGGTTACGGTCCATTCCATAGAAAGTTAGTTTGCAGTCCATTCCATAGAATGTTAGGATACAGTCCATTCCATAGAATGTTAGGCTACAGTCCATTCCATAGAATGTTAGGCTACAGTCCAATCCATAGAATGTTAGGCTGCAGCCCATTCCATAGAATGTTAGGCTACTGTCCATTCCATAGAATGTTAGGCTGCAGTCCATTCCATAGAATGTTAGGCTACAGTCCATTCCACAGAGTGTTACGCTCCAGTCCAATCCATAGAATGTTAGGCAACAGCCTATTCCATAGATGTTAGGTTGCTGTCCATTCCATAGAATGTTAGGTTGCAGTCTATTCCATAGAATGTTAGGTTGAAGTCCATTCCATAGAATGTGAGGCTACAGCCCATTCCATAGAATGCTAGGCTACAGTCCATTCCATAGAATGTTAGGCTGCAGTCCATTACATAGAAGGTTAGGCTGCAGCCCATTCCATAGAATGTTAGTTTGCAGTCCATTCCATAGAATGTTAGGCTGCAGCCCATTCCATAGAATGTTAGGCTACAGTCCATTCCATTGAATGTTAGGCTGCAGTCCATTCCATCGAATGTTAGGCTACAGTCCATTCCATAGAATGTTAGGCTGCAGCCCTTTCCATAGAATGTTAGGCTACAGTCCATTCCATAGAATGTTAGTTTGCAGTCCATTCCATGGAATGTTAGGCTGCAGCCCATTCCATCGAATGTTAGGCTACAGTCCATTCCATAGAATGTTAGGGTGGCAGCCCATTCCACAGAATGTTATGCTGCGGTCCATTCCATAGAATGTTTGGCTACATTCCATTCTATAGAATGTTAGTTTGCAGGCCATTCCATAGAATGTTAGGTTGCAGCCCATCCATAGAATGTTAGGCTGCAGAGCATTCCATAGAATGTTAGGTTGCAGTTTATTCCATAGAATGTTAGGTTGCAGTCCATTCCATAGAATGTTAGGCTACAGTCCATTCCATAGAATGTTAGTTTGCAGTCCATTCCATAGAATGTTAGGCAACAGTCCATTCCATAGAATGTTAGGCTACAGTCCATTCCATAGAATTATTAGTTTGCAGTCCATTCCATAGAATGTTAGGCTACAGTCCTTTCCATTGAATGTTAGTTTGCAGTCCATAGAATGTTCGGCTACAGTCCATTCCATAGAATATTAGGCTGCAGCCCATTCCATAGAATGTTAGGCTACAGTCAATTCCATAGAATGTTAGGCTGCAGCCCATTCCATGGAATGTTAGGCTACATCCCATTCCATAGAATGTTAGGCTGCAGTCCATTCCATAGAATGTTAGGCTACAGTCAATGCCATAAAATGTTAGGCTGCAGCCATTTCCATAGAATGTTAGGCTGCAGTCCATTCCGTAGAATGTTAGGCTGCATCCCATTCCATAGAATGTTAGTTTGCAGTCCATTCCATAGAATGTTCGGCTGCAGTCCATTCCATAGAGTTTAAGGCTACAGCCCATTCCAGAGAATTTAGGCTACAGCCCATTCCAGAGAATGTTAGGCTACAGCCCATTCCATAGAATATTGAGCTACAGTCCATTCTACAGAATGTTAGGCTGCATTCCATTCCATAGAATGTTCGGCTACAGTCCATTCCATAGAATGTTAGGCTACATCCATTCCGTAGAATGTTAGGCTACAGTCCATTCCATAGAATGTTCGGCTGCAGTCCATTCCATAGACTGTTAGTTTGCAGTCCATTCCATAGAATGTTAGGCTGCAGCCCATTCCATAGAATGTTAGGCTACTGTCGATTCCATAGAATGTTAGGCTACAGTCCATTCCATAGAATGTTAGGCTACAGCCCATTCCATAGAATATTGAGCTACAGTCCATTCTACAGAATGTTAGGCTGCATTCCATTCCATAGAATGTTAGGCTACAGTCCATTCCATAGAATGTTAGGCTACATCCATTCCGTAGAATGTTAGGCTACAGTCCATTCCATAGAATGTTCGGCTGCAGTCCATTCCATAGAATGTTAGGCTACAGTCCAATCCATAGAATGTTAGGCTGCAGCCCATTCCATAGAATGTTAGGTTGCTGTCCTATCCATAGAATGTTAGGTTGCAGCCCATTCCACAGAATGTGAGGCTACAGCCCATTCCATAGAATGCTAGGCTACAGTCCATTCCATAGAATGTTAGGCTGCAGTCCATTCCATAGAAGGTTAGGCTGCAGCCCATTCCATAGAATGTTAGGCTACTGTCCATTCCATAGAATGTTAGGCTGCAGTCCATTCCATAGAATGTTAGGCTACAGTCCATTCCATAGAGTGTTAGGCTCCAGTCCAATCCATAGAATGTTAGGCAACAGCCTATTCCATAGATGTTAGGTTGCTGTCCATTCCATAGAATGTTAGGTTGCAGTCTATTCCATAGAATGTTAGGTTGAAGTCCATTCCATAGAATGTGAGGCTACAGCCCATTCCATAGAATGCTAGGCTACAGTCCATTCCATAGAATGTTAGGCTGCAGTCCATTACATAGAAGGTTAGGCTGCAGCCCATTCCATAGAATGTTAGTTTGCAGTCCATTCCATAGAATGTTAGGCTGCAGCCCATTCCATAGAATGTTAGGCTACAGTCCATTCCATTGAATGTTAGGCTGCAGTCCATTCCATCGAATGTTAGGCTACAGTCCATTCCATAGAATGTTAGGCTGCAGCCATTTCCATAGAATGTTAGGCTACAGTCCATTCCATAGAATGTTAGTTTGCAGTCCATTCCATGGAATGTTAGGCTGCAGCCCATTCCATCGAATGTTAGGCTACAGTCCATTCCATAGAATGTTAGGGTGGCAGCCCATTCCACAGAATGTTATGCTACGGTCCATTCCATAGAATGTTTGGCTACATTCCATTCTATAGAATGTTAGTTTGCAGGCCATTCCATAGAATGTTAGGTTGCAGCCCATCCATAGAATGTTAGGCTGCAGAGCATTCCATAGAATGTTAGGTTGCAGTTTATTCCATAGAATGTTAGGTTGCAGTCCATTCCATAGAATGTTAGGCTACAGTCCATTCCATAGAATGTTAGTTTGCAGTCCACTCCATAGAATGTTAGGCAACAGTCCATTCCATAGAATGTTAGGCTACAGTCCATTCCATAGAATGTTAGTTTGCAGTCCATTCCATAGAATGTTAGGCTACAGTCCTTTCCATTGAATGTTAGTTTGCAGTCCATAGAATGTTCGGCTACAGTCCATTCCATAGAATATTAGGCTGCAGCCCATTCCATAGAATGTTAGGCTACAGTCAATTCCATAGAATGTTAGGCTGCAGCCCATTCCATGGAATGTTAGGCTACATCCCATTCCATAGAATGTTAGGCTGCAGTCCATTCCATAGAATGTTAGGCTACAGTCAATGCCATAAAATGTTAGGCTGCAGCCATTTCCATAGAATGCTAGGCTGCAGTCCATTCCGTAGAATGTTAGGCTGCAGCCCATTCCATGGAATGTTAGGCTGCATCCCATTCCATAGAATGTTAGTTTGCAGTCCATTCCATAGAATGTTCGGCTGCAGTCCATTCCATAGAGTTTAAGGCTACAGCCCATTCCAGAGAATGTTAGGCTACAGCCCATTCCAGAGAATGTTAGGCTACAGCCCATTCCATAGAATATTGAGCTACAGTCCATTCTACAGAATGTTAGGCTGCGTTCCATTCCATAGAATGTTAGGCTACAGTCCATTCCATAGAATGTTAGGCTACATCCATTCCGTAGAATGTTAGGCTACAGTCCATTCCATAGAAT
>JASTWF010001342.1:0-90000 GCA_030390025.1 Squalus acanthias | reverse complement strand
GCATGCGCAGTGCAAGCAGGAAACCGGCACTTCGGGACCGAATACGCGAGAGCACACAGTGCGTAATCTCCGTATTAGGTCTAATTTTCGGGCCATTAAGGGTTACTGATAGGGTAGATAGAGATAAACTTTTCCGATGGTTGGCGAGTCTAGGACTAGGGGACATAGCCTAAAGATTAGAGCCAGGCCTTTCAGGAGTGAATTTATCAAATACTTCGACAAACAATGGGTGGTAGAAATGTGTAACTCACTTTGCAAACAGCAGTTAATGCTGCGGTAATTGTTAATTTTAAACTGAGATTGATATATTTTTGTTAAACAAAGGTATCAAGGAATCTGGAGCAAAGGGATGCAAACAGATCTCATTGAATGGCCGAACAGGTTCGAGTGGATAAATGGCCTACTCCCGTTCCTATGATCATTGTTAAATGCTGGAGTTTTATGTTACTGCACGAATGCGGAAAGGAGAATCACGATTTAAAAAGCGGTGCCTGAACAAGGTCTTGAAATCTGGCCCCACATATTAAAAGTTAAATGCTCTACCGACTGATCACTTTTCAAAAATGGACCTTCACTGGCTGGCATGTATCATTTCCCCCTCTACAAATTACATTTGCTTGTCCAATAATCCAGCCTGGGCAGTGCGTTTCTCTCACAAATCTTGACTGACATTTCAAGACATCATGACATCAAAAAGTCCTTTAAAGCCAATAAATTATTTTGAAGTGTAGATACTGTTGTAATGTAGGAATCGAGGCACACATTGCACACAGCCAGATCTCACACAAAGCATTGAAATAATGACCAGATAATCTGTTTTATTGATGCTGGTTGAGGGATATGTATTGGCCAGGACACTGTGGAAACGTCTCCTGTTCTTCTTCGAAATAGTGCTGTGGGATCTTTTATGTCCACCTGAGAGAGCAGACGGGGCCTCGGTTTAAGATCTCATCCGAAAGACGGCACCTCCAATAGTGCAGCACTCCCTCAGTACTGCACTGGTGTGTAAAACTAGATGTTTGTGCTCAATTTTCTAGAGTATGACTAAGAATCCACAACCTTCTGACTCAGAGGGGAGGGTGCTTCCAACTGAGCCACGGCTATACTTGAATCGGAATCGGTTGCTGGGCTGTGGGGAAAGAGCAGGGGATTTGAATTCCTATTACAAAAAGCCGGCAGAGGCTAGTCCTTCAAATATTAAAATATTCATCTAATTAGGCGGCATGGTCGACTTATACGATTTCTGATTCTATGACAATACTGCTTGCGTTGCACGCCCATTAATGTCAATGGAATAAAATCTGAGGGTATCTTAGAAACAAAAACAATGAAAATGATACCAACATAGGTAACACGATCACACCTTAGATACTGGGCAGGAGTAGGTCATTTGACCCATTCTATCTGTACTGGGTTCTTTGATACAGCAATGAAAATCTATCTACACGGTCCTCCTCTCTCTCCGCAGACATTTATCTTCTCTTTTTCAAATATTCATCTATTTTTGCCATAACTTTGCGTTGAATCAGGCGTAATCACCGGTGAACAATATATAATTGATTGATTCAAAGTTGCTGGTATTTTTCAATTACTATTTGGCACAATGTGTAACCGCATAATAAGACGGTAAATACCAAAGATTCTTTCTGACAGTCTGCAAATGCTCAGCCAAACACAGAATATTTAATATCAGTTTGATTTTATCTAAATTTCGGGCAGCGTTTTCTTTTACCAATAACTTACATCAAATGTAATAGTTAATAACTTTATGAATAAACATTACGTTTTACATTCCTTTTGTTTGGGGACTGATTGAGACAGATTATCAATACTATTACTCATTATACTTTTATCGACAGCACAAAACAAGAGCAGACTCCAACTTGGTGCTGAGTGAGAGACACCATTCAGCGCACAATCGAGATTTTAAGTCAGTATCTGGGACAAAAGAGGTGAAAGGTCAAATCGATGAGCCGAGTTCCGACTGTTGCCTCCATTCGAACATTGATCACGTGATAAGAGTCCGCTCTATTTGTCAATGAGGAATGGAGTCCGATAGAGAGACCCGCGCCTGCAATATACACAGCAAACTTCCAGCAAAGTACCAATATGGGCGATGGCAAAATCTTTGATTGAACGGCAATAAATGAAATTGATGATATTAAAGTGGCGCGACGGTTCCCAATACCGGTAGTGTAAGATGGATTCCTCGGTTGCCGACATGTCCGACTCCACTGCGGAAACTCATCATTGTTATCTTTGATCCCTGAACTTGAAATGTGCTAAATTTGCAGGATAGGATAAGTTTACTCAACGAAAGAAGAAAACTGAAGTAAAGCAGACATAAACGCATGCTACAAAAGGGAAGAATAATTCACACAAGAATTCTCCCATTTTCCACATTGCCAGAAAGAAGGATTCTCTACGGTGGAAAATGAGCTGAAAATGAGCTTTAGTTACGAAGAAGCTTTCGTTTGACTTGATTATTTTTATTCTCATTTTCCAGCTAATCTTAGAATGAGAGTCCAAGGAGATTTCACCACATTCTCCAGCTCTTCTCTGAATTTCCGCTGGGTCGCTGCATAAATACACGTGTTTAGACAGGAACTCAAATACTTCAACATTGCTCCGGTTTCAGTGGCGATATATCCCGGGTCTGTGCGGTCGCCTCGGTAATAGGTCGAGTTTGTCAGTCTGGTAGTTACCAAACTCACGGCATTTGTCATCCACAACAGTATAAAACTACCTGATATAGTGAAGAGTAAAATTATGGATTTCCTTCGGTTCCTCATCTCTGGATCACACTGATTCTCCCTGCTGTGACCCCGGAATCCCTTTCGGGCTTTATTGGCCATTAAAATCCGTCAGACTGTCAAATAATTAAACAAGACAATCAAAGTAAAAGGAAGCCAAACGACCCAAGCGCTGTGAAACCAGATGTAGGCTATATCTGGAGGTGAGGAAAAAAAAGCCATACTTGGCCGGCAGCCCCACTGCACCTTGTCAATTATTTGTTGATGTTCATATGCAAACAATACGTGGATGTCCTTTAATACGATCAGGACTGAGAACGTTGTTATAAACGCGGCCGCAGTTCTCTCGGTGCAATACTTTGTTTTAAACTTCTGGCAGCAGATAACAACAAATCGATCAACTGTGAAGGAGACGGTGAACCAAACAGACAAATCGAGGTTGACAGCAGTCATATATAGAATGAACTTACACACGGGAGTGTGGGACAGGAATGAAAGTAGAAAGTGATAATTGAAAATATAATACACCATTACATTAATGATCAAGACCAGGAGATCTGCTGCTGCCATGGCCACCATGTAGACAGAGATACACTTGGAAAGGCCGCAGTTTCCTCGGGAGAGAATCACGATTGTCACCAGGTTCGCTGTAAGGAAGAGAGAGGAGAGAAATAATGGCCCAAAAATTAGTGTGTGAGCCTTCGTGCGAGGGTAAGGCCTCCCCGCGATCTCTCACTGCGCGCTGGCTTTTTCAGTCCGAGCTCGCACGAACTTGATGTTCTGGACTGCAGCTGTGCAGGGCTTTCGTATCCCACAGGCGTAGTGAATTCGTGCGAGCTGTAGGATCACGTGACTCAGTTAGAGCCAATGGCAGCACACCATCTTTCATTCACAGCTTTCATAGCACGGCTGTGAAAGCTATGAAGACTATACCCCCCCCAAAAGAACAGCTAAACCTCAATTAAATTAAAAAAAAACCATCACATTAATAAAATAAGTATAGTTAAATAAATTAACCATTTTAAACAAAAAATTAAATTTTTAAAAAAATTTAAAATCTTTTAAAAAGTTATAAAAATAAACTTACCTGTCTTTAAAGTCTCTAAAAAAGATATACCTGTTAAAAAAAATTCAAAATAATACTTAATTAAGTACTTACCTTGTTAAAAGAGGGTCTTACGCCTCCTTTCTTCATGTCTAATATCTTCCATGCTTACCTGCGCGTCCAAAGCACTAAGTGCACTGCGTGCGCGCAGCCTGTAGCGCGCACGCGGTTCACCAGGAACCGCCCCCTTTTGAATTCACCAAGTGCCGGTTTTCAGTGCATGCGCAGTGCATGCAGAAAACCGGCAATTGGAGACAGAATACGCGAGAGTACACAGTGCGTACTCTCGCGTAGCGGCACTAATTTTTGGGCCAATGTTCCAGAGTCAGATTGAAATATATACGGAGATACCTGTGGCTAGCATTTTACTCCATTCAGTGTGATTATCAACACGGAGCAGTGTGAGAACAGGATTAGTATTGGAGCCATTACCTGGGAAACCCACCCACACATTGAATAGAGCTGCTGCAGCGCTCACTCTGCACGGGGTGACAAGACGGTCCGGAAATCCGCTAAAATCTTTGTGTTGGACCTTCAAGGAACATCGTAACATGAGTAAGGATTGAGGGGAACACGAAAAGTGTGGACACGCGATTCACGAGTTTGTCCCGGTAACTACCGACTGTGCTGACATCAGGGAAACACGTCACCTTATCCAACAGGCTGTAAGAACAGGGAGACAGTAAACACCGATTAACAACAAACAGGTTACAATGGCTCACCGGGGACACCGAAGGCCGCGAGAATCGGGTAGTAAATCTCTTTGATCAGCAGAATAGTTGGTCGCCCCATTTTCTGTGAGAATGAATGAATTCTGTCGTAGCTGAAAGACTCTGACTGGCGCACGGCTGAGGCAATGGAAGGGAATCTATATTTATCCTCACATCAATCCTCCAGCGAGTCAATCAGGCTATATCATTATAGCATTAGTTACAGTCATTTCACAAATAGATTTAAGTTAGTGCTTAGTTTTCATCTGATACATCGACTTCAGACAAATAGTTGAAATGGTTATCGGACAGCTTAAAAACATATAATTAAACAATTATTTACAAATGTGAAGTGGTAGACATAGAGAAGATGTTTCCACCTTTAGAGGAGTTCAACAACAGAGGTTTTAAATATAGGATTGTCACTAATAAATCCAATAAGGAATTTAGGAAAAGCTTCTTTACCCAGAGTGATTAGAATGTGGAACTTGCTACCACATGGTTTCCTCGAGCCGAATAGCATAGATACATTTAAGGGGGAACTAGCTAAGTCCTTGGGGGAGAAACAAACAGAAGGATGTGCTGATAGTGTTCGATGAAGTCGGGTGGGAGAAGGCTTTTCTGGAGCATTAAATTCGGCATAGATAAGTTGGGCGGACTGGCCTGTCCTGTGCTTTAATATATATGTATCTATATGTCATTTCTTCTGTTTTGTAGGAGCCGTTTGATATTAGCTTTCCTAGCATTTTCTCGCTTCTTTCGTCGAGTGAACATATTTTTTTCTGGGAAATCAGCACCTTTTAACCTGAACATTCAAAGAGAACAGTCATGATTGAGCTTCAGCTGTGCAGTAGGACATGTGGGCATCAGCTTCATCTGCCACACACCGCAGGTACTGGAATAAGACATGGCGGATCCATTGATGAATACAACTTTCATTAGTGCAGAAAATATCAGGGGCCTTTCATCGTAGTTATTTGTCACTGTTCTGGATGTTTGGTGAGAATGATGCAGACTCCGGTCTCCCCATCAGATCCCATTATCTCCTGTCCCTATAGAACGGGGCCCTGTCTCCTGATCAGTGTCTAATTTTGGAGAGAGTAGCGATTTAGCACAGAAGCATGGAAGATAGGAGCAGAAGTAGGCCATTCGGCCCCTCGAGGTTGCTCCGCCATTTAATGAGATCATGGCTGATCATCCAAATTCAGTACCCTGTCCCTGTTTTCTCCCCATATCCCTTGATCCCTTTAGACTTAAGAAATATATCTTTCTTCCTCTTGAATATATTTAATGACTTGGCCTCAACTGCCTTCTCTGGTAGAGAATTCCACAGGTTCACCACTCTGTGGGTGAAGAAATTTCTCCTCATTTCAGTCCTAAATGGCTTATCCCTTATCCTTAGAATGTGACCCCTGGTTCTGGACTCCCCCGCCATCGGGAACATCCTATCTGCATCTAGTCTGTCTGGACTTTTTAGAATTTTATAAGTTTCTATGAGATCCCCTCTCATTCTTCGAAACTCTAGAAAATATAAACCTAATCGACCCAATCACTCTTTATACGTCATTCCTGCCATCCTAGGTATCAGCGTGGTAAATCTTCGCTGCATTCTCTCTATAGCAAGAACATCCTTCCTCAGATAAGGCGACCAAAGCTGCACACCATACTCAAGGTGTGGTCTCATCAAGGCCTTGTACAACTGCAGCAAGACATCCTTGCTCCTGTACTCGAATCCTCTCGCTATAAAGCCCAACATACCATTTGAGTTCTTAACCGCCTGCTGCAATCTATTGCGATTCAGATAATAATCTGTCTTCCTGTTTTTGCCACCAAAGTGGATAACCTCGCATTTATCCAAATTATACTGCATCTGCCATGCACCTGCCCAATCACCCAACCTGTCCAAATCATACTGGAGTTTCTCTGCATCCTCCTCACAGCACACACGCCCACCCAACTTAAAGATATTACATCTATCCCCTCGTCTAGTTCATTAATATATATTGTGAATAGCTGGGGTCCTAGCACCGATCCCTGCGGTACCCCACTAGTCACTGCCTGCCAATCGGAAAAAGACCCGTTTATTCCAACTCTTTGCTTCCTGTCTGCCAACAACTTCTCTATCCAAATCAGTACCTTACCCGAATCCTATGTGCTTTAACTTTGCACACTAATCTCTTCTGCGGGACCTTATCGAAAGCCTTATCGAAAGCCTTCTGAAAGTCCAAATGCACCACATCCACTGGTTCTCCCTCATCTATTCTACAAGTTACATCCTCAAAAAATTCCAGTAGATTAGTCAGGCATGATTTCCCTTTTGTGAATCCATGTTGACGTTGTCCGATCCTGTCACTGTTTTCCAAGTGCTCTGCTATTACATATTTTATAATGGACTCCAGCATTTTGCACACTACCGATTTCAGGCTTATAATTCCCCGTTTTTTCTCTAACACATTTTTTAAATAGGGAGGTTACATTAGCTACTCTCCAATCCATGGGAACTGTTGCAGAGTCTATAGAATTTTGAAAGATGACCAGCAATGCATCTACCATTTCTAGGGCCACTCCCTTAAGTACTCTACCATGTAGATTATCAGGCCCTGGGGATTTATCGGCCTTCAATCCCGTCAATTTCCCTAACACCATTTCCCTACAAATACTGATTTCATTCAATTCCTCTATCTCATTAGATCCTTTGGTCCCCGCCGTCTCTGTGAGTTTATTTGTGTCCTCCTCTGTGAAGGCAGAACAAAAGTATGTATTTAATTGGCCTGCCATTTCTTTGTTCCCCAATATAAATTCCACTGATTCTGACTGCAAGGGACCTACGCTTGACTTCATCAATCTTCTTCTCTTCACATATCTATAGAAGATTTTACAGTCAGTTTTTATGTTCCCTGGAAAACGTACTCTCATATTCTATTACCCCCCTCTTAATTAATCCCTTTGTCCTCCTTTGCTGAATCTTAAACTGCTCCCAATCCTCAGGTTTGCTGTTTTTTCTGGCCCATTTATATGTCTCTCCTTGGATATTATGCTATCCGTAATTTCTCTTGTTAGCCACGGTTGTGTCACCTTTTTTGTTTTATTTTTATGCCAAACAGTGATGAACAAATTCTGTAGTTCATCTATGTGATCTTTAAATGTTTGCCATTCACTATCCACCGTCAACCCTTTAAGTCACGCTCCCCAATCCATCCTCGCCAACTCGCGCCTCATACCCTCGTAGTTTGCTTTATTTGAATTCAGGATCCTAGTCTCTGAGTCAACTACTTCACTCTCCATCTTAATGAAGAATTCTATCTTATTATGATCGCTCCTCCCCAAGTGGCCTCGCACAACAAGATTGCTAATTAATCCTTTCTCATTACATAATACCCAGTCTAAGATGGCCTGATCTCTAGTTGGTTCCACGATATATTGGTCCAGGAAACCATCCCGTATACACTCTAGGAATTCCTGTGCCTCAGTATTGTTACTAATTTGGTAAGCCCAATCTATATGTCGATTGAAGTCACCCATGATAACTGATGAGCCCTTAATGCACGCATCTCTAATTGCCCTTTTAATGCCATCCCCAACCTCAGCATTACTGTTTGGGGGTCTGTATACAACACCCGCTAACGTTTTCTGTCCCTTGGTATTTCTCAGCTCTACCCATACAGATTCCACATCATCAGAGCTAATATCCTTCCTTTCTATTGTGTTAATCTGCTCTTCAACCAGCAATGCTACCCCACCTCCTTTTCCTTTTTGTCTGTCCTTCCTGAATATTGAATATCCCTGGATGTTGAAAATCCCAGCCTTGTTCACACTGGAGCGATGTCTCCGTAATCCCAATTATATCATATCTGTTTACATCTATTTGCGCAGCTAATTCATCCACCTTATTACAATTGCTCCTCGCATTAAGGCACAAAGCCTTCGGGCTTGTTTTTTAACACTCGTAGTCCTTTTAGAATTATTATTTACTGTAGCCCTGTTTGATTTACACCCTTGATTTCTCTGCCTTCCACTTTTGCTTTTCTCCTTCCTTTCTTTTGCTTCTATCCTTGCTTCCCTTTCCTCTGTTTCCCTGCACAGGTTCCCAACCACCTGCCATTTTAGTTTAAACCCTACCCAACAGCACTAGCTAACACTCCCCCTAGGATTTCGGTCCCGATCCTGCCCAGGTGCAAACCGTCCAGTTTGTACTGGTCCCACCTTCCCCAGAACCGGTTCCAATGTCCCAGGAATTTGAATCCCTTCCACTTGCACCATTCATCTAGCCACGTATTCATCTGAAATATCCTTCTATTTCTACTCTGACTAGCACGTGGCACCAGTAGCAATCCTGAGATTACTACCTTTGAGGTCCTATTTTGTAATTTACCTCCTAACTCCCTATATTCTGCTTTTAGGACCTCATCCCGTTTTTTACCTCTATCGTTGGTACCTATATGCACCACGACAACTGGTTGTTCCCCCTCCCCCTCCAGAATGCCCAGATTTAACCCGTCAATGTGGCGTTAGTCATCTCTGTTTACAGATACTTACTTAAAATGAAAATCTATCAAACTATGATTGAAAAATGAAAGCTGCCCGTGATTGGCGCTGTCGCAAGCGGCTGAAGGAATCCTGAGCAATAATATTAATATTCCGACCTGAATCCGTGTTCCAAATAAAAGTTTTCAAATATGCAAAGTAAGAATGAATTAAAGTAATATTAATAGTGACGACATTTGAGGCAACAGATTTGCAAAAAAATACTCTCCAAATTTCTTTATCAGATTTATGTTAAGCAGTCGGAGTTTACCTGAACCTTTATATGTCACAGATAACGGATATCTTTTTAGCATTGCTTGATCTCATGGACTGATATTGTTCCAACTCATTGAGAAAATGTCACCAGTGTGAATCAGTTCCTAGTTCTTCACAGGTGATCTACCCTGATATTCCAGTGTGAATAACAAGCAATGAGAACAAGGTCTGAATGGAAAGAAATGCGAGAATGAACAGCGAGACCTCGGAATTAAAAGACTTAATTCCCTGACAGTACGGGTACAGAGAGTAAATCTTTAATAAAAGCAGCAGGGATTCGATATAACACAGAGGGACTTTGAGCGCAACAGTAACAAGTAATCATGAAGTTGGGCGAGGCTTTGGTTCGGCCACAGTTAGAACACGAGCTGCAGCTTCGGCTGCCTCATTACAATTCCACCCAAAGAGAGGCACTCCCCAGAATGATGTCAACGGCCTGCGGAGTCTCACTGTTCCACTCCAGGCAACGTCCTGTCCTCACTGAGTTACACAGTCCAGCTCTACCAGTGGAACTCACTGCGGGAATTGGTACCTGGTCATTCTGTCACCTCACACTGCATCTTCATTCATCTCAGAACATGGACAATCCCCACAGGTCAGAGCAGCTGCAGAGTAAAAATAGCGCGATATTGGCCGGAAAATTCTGCCGTTCCCGCGTGAGTCCACAGTGTGCACTCACCCGTATTCATTCCCGAAGTGCCGGTTTCCTGCATGCACTGCGCATGCGCGGGAAACCGGAACTTCCGGTGTCTTCAAGTAAAAGTTTCTTCGGTGAATCGCGTGCGCCGGTGAGTCTGCGCGTGCGCAATGAACTTCGCTTTTTTTATGAATGGTTTGAGTGTGTGTAAGATCGCAGCAATTACACTTGTAAAATGCTTAAGTAAACCATCTTGGAAAGCTCCGTAACCAGCAGGAAGAAGAAATCTTTCAGCAGTGGGGCTACTAAAGTGAACATTTTTAAATCTGAAAGGCAGCAAAGTTTATTTAATAAGTGTGAGGTAAGTTTGCAATGTAAAAAAATAAATAAAACGGGTTTTAAACATTTGGAGTAGTCTAGCAACTCTGGATGTCTGCAAGGCCTATTGAATTAGGTTTCTGTCTTAAATATGAAAATGACTGTTTAGATTTAAATTTCAAAATGTTTAAAAAAATAAAATGATCATCAATTATATTCCTTTAAGTAAGTATGTATGTATGTATGTATGTATGTATGTATGTATTACTTTCTGAAAATGTTACATTTTTGGAAAATCATCTCGGGCCGTGAGGCGATTAGACGTGTTCCCAATCCGATACCGCACATTTCCCACCATAGCCCGACCTGATTTTCTAGCCCCTCACTTTATTAAAGTTACTTTAACAACTCTTTCCATTTTTTCCTTACAACTTTCTGTTTAAAGAGGAAGCCTGTGAGGGAGAAAGATGCCCTTTGAGAATGCTGTCCTGTTCCTCTGTGCGATTTTGTATCAGAGAATTTTAGACGCCAGGCGACAAGACAGACGGAAGTACCAAAACCGTCTCCTCCTGAGAAGGAGAAACCACTATCTACCCCAGACAGTGTACAGGGAGAGGCTTTCATTTGAGATGCTGTCGGAGGAGTTGTGTGTGAGGAGGCTGCGCTTCAGTAAAGAGTCAATCGGCCGACTCTGTGACATGTTAAAGGAAGACCTTCAAACACGCTCGAAGACCCGCACTGCCTTGTCAGTGAGCATGAAGGTAACCACAGCACTGGACTTCTTTGCAAGTGGGTCATTTCAGGCAAGCACCGGTGACATTACCAACATCTCTAAGAATGCTGCGAGGGCCTGTAGTCACCAGGTCACAGATGCCATTTTCCGTAGGGCTTCAATGTTCATTAACTATGACTTGTCCACTCGCCATCAAAAGGAGATGGCCCTTGCTTTTTATAACATTGCTGGATTCCCCAAAGTGATTGGGGCCTTCTATGGAACCCATGTTGCATTGAAGGCACCAGTGGATGCACCTGTGACATTCATCAACAGGAAGGGGTTCCATTCATTGAATGTCCTGATTGTCTGTGATGCGCACCTCAGGATCCTAAATGTGAATGCAAGTAACCGGGGAAGTAATCATGACTCCTTCGTCCTCCGTAACTTGAACGTATGTGGCGCCCTCAACGCATTGCCTCCAGGATCCGCATGGATATTGGGCGACAAGGGCTACCCGCTAAGACCATGGCTGATGACTCCCTACCGCAAGACCAATAATGAGGCTCAGGAGAGATACAACCAGGCACACGTGTCCACACGCCAAGTGGTGAAGAGGACAATTGGAGTTCTGAAATCACGCTTCCGGTGCCTGGACAGGTCAGGGGGGACCTTGCAGTATTCCCCTCTGAAAGTGGCAAAGATTGTGGTGGCCTGTTGTGCTTTGCATAACTTTGCCCTGCGGGAAGGACTGACCCTTAACGCTGCAGAGGAGCTCCCTGCTGAAATGGAGGATGTGTACGATGCCAATGTGCCTGTGGGAAGGCGTGATGGGGACGAGCCAATTGCTGCTCAAAGTAAAGCTGCTCGGGAGCAGCTGGTAGCCAACACCTTCACGAGGTAGTGTCGCCTTGTACCTCCCCCTCCCCCAGCAAGGCAAAGAAAGGAACAGACACAATTTAAAGTGAAACAGTGAACTTTTATTGCAGCATCAAAGACTTCTGAGGTTCAGTGTTGATGTACATAGTTTATAACTTTTAAATATTAACTAGCTATTTTCAGCTTTTCAAACATTTGTAAAGATGAATAGGTTAGAATAAAATGTGTATACAGTTTACAGTGACTTTTTTGGTTTGTTACTGCAATAAAGACATTCAAGATGGAAACTAGCTATTTTCTAAATTTAAAGCAGTTGCAATTTTATTATTTTTTGCAAATAAACAAGCTGAATTTTTTCGAAGTGTCTAGAGGCTGTACTTTTTAAATGAAAAGTTTACATACACTTTCAGTGACAAATATATATTTCAATAAAAAAAACAACGAAAACATGTAACATTTAAATAAAACGAAAAATTAAACAATTGAACGATTTACCCACTCGCATCTATGTCTGAGGGTCAATGGATGTGCATTGTGTAGCCATGTGCTGCGACTTGAAAGGGCCCTGTTTGCTATCTCTTGCCCTTCAGCAATTGCCTCGTGACAGGGTTGTTGCTGCTGCTGCTGCTGCAAGGCAACGTTTGCTTGCATCACAACTGCAGGAGCAGCTGGCTCTTTGGCCCGCACTGTTTCTGCGCTGGGAGCAGGTAAGGGCGGTTCTGCGGGAGTCAAAGTAATGGCAGCAGAAAGTGGTTTAAGCATATGCAAGAGTCCAACGAGAGACTCATTTATTTGATGAAGCGCCATTCCCACATCTGGATTGAGCAAGAGTCCAATGACAGATTCATTTATTTGATTAAGTGACATGCCAATAGAATCAATTCCCTGCCTGATCGAGGCAAGAGAGTCAACTTTCTTCTGAGTAAGAGAACACATCGATTCCCTCAACCATTCAAGATGCTGCATCTGACCTTGTAACTCATTCTGTTCTGTTGCATGTATATCTGCTTCTCCCACATGCACTGCAGTATCAAGCTGGTGTCTGTCTGGCACAGAGCCAGAGGGGCCAGGAGATGGAGAGGACCTCTCCAGCACCCCAGATTCCATACCCTCCTCTTCCACTCCATCAGCAAGTTGCTTCTGCTCCTCCACCACCACCACCTCACTCACTGCTCCCATTGCCTCAACAACCCCTTCCCCAATGCCCTCTGCGGCTGCAGACTCAACGCACTGCTCATCCCGTGTGTGAGAAGTCTGCTGTATACCTGTGGAAAGGAAACAGTAACCATTTGCCAATGTAAAGCATGATGTGCCACATCACAGAAGCTGATAGTCAACACACATCTAACATTTTTAAACATATAGCTGGCCAGAGCAACTCACGGTTATGCATACCAATGTCGGTTCGTACACCATCAAAGGGGCAGCCGCTACTAAATCCAAACAGATGCTCGACCCTTTCCTCATGTTCGGATAAAGCCCTTAACGTGACAACACCACCGCCTGTCAGTGCACGTTCTCTGGCGTTGTGAGCAGTTTTACTCTAAAATGAAAACAGAAAATATGAAATGTCATGAAATGTCAGCTTTTTCTGCAGATTACACCCAAAGTGCATTGGGACACAGCTTTGCAGACAGTGCTTTTGTTTAACTCACTAAACAACTCAAAGCAGTGGAATCAAGATAAGAGCACAATGGGTGACCCTGAGCTGGCCCCAAAAGCCATAAAAAATTATGGCAAGCTCCTGTGCCTGCAATGAAGTCACTTGAGTAAACAAACACATACATATATATTTTTTTAAATAGTTCAGTTAAATTTAAAGACATTTTACAGTTGACTTTTGTAATAACTATACAAACCTTGACAGTTCGCAATATTTTACTGAATTTCTTGCGGCATTGTTCCGCTGTCCGTGGAATGGTGGAGTTCATGCTGACAGCCTGGGAAACTTCAGACCAAGCTAACATCTGATCTTTTCGCAGCGCCTTCGACTTACCAGTTCCAATAATCCACAGGCACTTCGCCTCAACCTCGTCGAGGAGTGTGCTGAGATCATCGTCACTGAAATTGTGAGTTGTTTTGATAATGTGAATTGTGCTCATTCCAGCCATTTCACTTTGCTGATTAACTAAAATAAAATGAATGAAAAAAATGCTTTCAGGGCTTTTAAAACTATTTAAATTACTTCAAATCTCTTTAAAACTGTTTAAAATTCTTCCATTCATGTAAAAGTCTTTAAAAGTTTGTAAAAGTTTGCAAAACATGCATTAAATACAAAGAGACAACTTACAGTTGATAGCAAAATACTGCAGATGCTGGAAATCCTGTTCTGCTATTTCCAAAGCATGCCAACATGTAAAACTAATTGGGGACGGGGCCTATGCAAATGCGACTTCGGAGGGCGTGCCTTCACTGCCCTCCGCTCGGGAGGCTCGGCGCACGCTGCGCTCCAGGGCGGTGTGACGTCAGACGCTGCCCGGGAGTGCTCTTCAAAAAATTCGAAGTTCCTGTGGGGGCAAAGCAGACGCGGTAGGTAATATCGCGCGCGATCCTTAACCCCGCGGCAAGCCGGAGAGGCTAATTTCTGGGACAATGATGTGCTTGCCATTGGTGAATAGCTGTCATTGTGTGCAAGGTGTGAGATGTTGCTGTGAGTGTTGGCAGGTATTGATTGCTGGTGGTTGAGTGCTGTGGGTGTGGTGCTTTTGGTCGAGTGTGAAGATTGTTTCAGATGGTGGTACGTAGCATTTGTAGAAGCATTCACTCACCCTGTCCACCCAAGTGAAGTCGTTGCATTTCTCCCTGGGCTGCGTGCAGATCCTGGGTACTACAGTGCTGCCCAAGACGTGCTGCACTACCTCCCTACACATGGTGCGGAAGACGCGCGGCGAGGACCTCCTTCCACTTGCCCGGTAGAGCACCGTCCTCCATCCCTCCACAGCGAACATCAACGCCTCCAAGGCTTGATCACGGAATCTGCGGGCTCTCTCCCTGGGGCGTGGATCTGCCATGAGTGCAGCTGCTTCATAGCTGAATCATAGATAAGAACTGGTCCGTCTAACCTTAATTCGTATCAGAAGTGCAGTAGTCAATAACCACAGCCCAACGGTAGCATAGTGGTTATGTCACTGGGCCAGTAATGCTAAGGTCTGGACTTAATGATCGAGTAGACGTGAGTTCAAATCCCACAACGGCAGCTGGGGACTTTAAATTCAGTTAGTTAAATAAAAAGCTAGTAATGGTAACCATAAAACTATCGGATTGTTGCAAAAACCCATCTGCTTCACTAACGTCCTTCAGGATGGGTCTCTAGAGCTACAGCAATGTGGTTGACTCTTAACTGACATCTGAAAAGTCACTAAGTTGTAACTAAACACTGGAAAACATTCTAAGAATGACGCCGGCATGGATCTCGGCACTGG
Source organism: Squalus acanthias (assembly GCA_030390025.1). Taxonomy (NCBI): domain Eukaryota; kingdom Metazoa; phylum Chordata; class Chondrichthyes; order Squaliformes; family Squalidae; genus Squalus; species Squalus acanthias. The sequence goes on along the minus strand of JASTWF010001342.1, from coordinate 74,664 downwards.
CCACGGCAAGGGTCCAGCCTCACCAACATGTGGGGAACTGTGGCAAAATTGGGAGTCATACTCACAGAATCATACCTTTCAGCCAATGTCCCAAACTCCTATTTCCCTATCCCTGGGTATGTCCTGTCACACGGTCCCCACCATCACAGAAGGAAATCTCAGCAAATTCGATTCACTCCACGTGATATCAAGAAACACGGCTGAACTCACTGATACAACGAAGGCTGTGGGCCCCGAAAACATCTCGGCTATCGTGCTGAAGACTTGTGCTCCAGAACTAGCCGCGCTTCTAGCGAAGCTGCTCCAGTACAGCTGCAACACTGGCATCTATCTGCCAATGTGGAAAACTGCCCAGGTATGTCCTGTGAACAAAAAGCAGGACAAATCCAATCCGGCCAATTACCGCCCCATCAGTCTACTCTCAATCTTCAGCAAAGTGATCGAAAATGTCGTCGACAGTGCCATCAAGTGGCACCCGCTCACTGATGCACAGTTTGCATTCCGCCAGGAACACTCTGCTCCCGACTCATTACAGCCTTGGTCCATATATGTTCAATGGAGCTGTATTCCAGAGGTGAGAGCGAATACCCTTGACATCAAGGAAGCATTTGACCGAGTGTGGAATCAAGGGGAAAACGCTCCACTGGCTGGAGTAATACATAGCACAAAGGAAGATGGTTGTGGTGATTGAAGGTCAATCATCACAACCCCAGGCCATCGCTGCAGGAGTTCCTCAGGGCAGTGTCCTAGGCCCAACCATCTTCAGCTGCTTCATCAATGAACTACCCTGCAACATAAGCTCAGAAATGGGGATGTTCACTGATGACTGCACAAAGTTCAGTGCCATTCACAACTCATCAGATAACGAAGCAGTCTATGCCAGCACTCAACAAGACCTGGACGACGTTCAGGCTTGGGCTGATAAGTGGCAGGAACATTTGCACCACAGAAGGGCCAAGCAATGACTATCTCCAACAAGCGAGAGTCCAAACATTCAACCCCTTGAAATTCCACGGCAAGACCATCGCCGAATCCCGCACCATCAACATTCTGCGGGTTCAGCATTGACCAGAATCTTAACTGGACATGCCACATAAGCACTGTGGCAACAAGAGCAGATCTGCGGCGAGTAGTCTCACCTCCTGACTCACAAATGCCTTTCCACCATCTACAAGACACATATAAGGAGTGTGATGGAATAATCTCCACTTGCCTGAATGAATTAAGCTCCAGCAACACTCAAGAAGCTCGACACTAGCCACGACAAAGCACCCAGTTTGATTGGCGCCCCATGCACTACCCTAAACATTCACACTACCGTGGCTGCAGAGTGTACCATCTACAAGATGCACTGCAGCAACTCGCCAAGGCTTCTTCGACCTCACCTCCCAAACCCGCGATCTCTTCCACCTGGAAGGGCAAGGGCAGCAGGCGGGTGGGAACACCACCACCTCCAAGTTCCCCTTCAAGTCACACACCATCCTGACCTAGAAGTACAGCGCTGATTCATCATCGTCGCTCTGTCAATATCCTGGCACTCCCTACCTAACAGCACTGTGGGATACCTTCACCACATGGAGAGCAGCGGTTCAAGTAAGCGGCTCACCAACACCTTCTCAAGGGCGACTAGGGTTGGGCCGCAAATGCTGGCCTTTCCAGCGACGCCCAGATCGCATAAGAGAATAAAAAATGATGCATCCTGTCTCATACGCAGATAATGAATTTCGGCACTCATGACCCACAGATTTACAGGACCGTGTTGGGGGAAGGAGATTATTCAGCAGTAAAACAGCTTCATTCTTTACATTTAACTACACTTAGTGTAAGAATAAGTCATGAAATCTGTTACTGTAAGTGAATTTCTAATGGGAAACAGAACAATGTCAAAGTATTTCACTTTCTACGCGTTTTCTCAAACAAGAGCAAAAATATTCCCCTTTGCCATCGATTACATTCGTAAAACATGAGGGCAGGTCCACGGAGGGGAGAGATCTGTTACCTGAAACAATGATTTCAAAGTAGAACCGATTGTTCCACTCCGGGTCATGACTCCCACTCAGTACAGTCCTACAGTGACAGATAGTCCCAGTAATATCTAGCCACTGGGGTCAGATGTTTCACTCCCGTTAGTGACCCACACTCAGTACAGATCTACAGTGACAAATACTCCCAGTCATACATGGCCACTGGGGTCAGGTGTTTCACTGCAGTTAGTGACCCACACTCAGTAAAATTCTACAGCGCTCATAGACTTTCTCAGTGAGTTTCCCGCACTGAGGACTGATTCAACAGTACACGATATTACACTAACGGCAAAAACCTGATCATTCAGCGAGCCTGGGAGCTACAAACGGTGGTTTACTTTCAGTTCAGGCAATGGAATTAAACATCTGAACTTGTTCGAGGCATTTAACTGAATTAAATTACCAAACACTGATCGCACGTCTGTATAACTATGACCACTAGACCAGCATGTAACATTATCAGTCACACAGCAAACCAGAGACCAGCTGACACACAGATTTACACAACTTATGTGGTTATTGTCACCTACCAGGAACACCAATGACGGCAAGCATCATGTAGTATATTGTCAGGACACACTCAAATGGTCGATGCATTTTCTGTGTGAAGCGATCTGTCCCTTCGTTCTGCAGGCGTTCTCGCTGAATTAAACTCTGAGGCGATACCTTCCCAGAGCTTTAATGTATACCCTGCAGGATCTCCACGGGGACATTGAGGTTGCAACATGGGCTCGAAATAGTTATTGAAACATTTTTAAAAGACATATTGCGGCAGCCGCTTCAATTCCCTGTTATGCCAGAGTATATTTAGTGCTGAGACTGAAATTGAAACCCCAAAAGACTGGACAATTGTGATCACGTTAATTAGCAACTGAAAATTGACAGCTGTATTCTCCCATCAATGGCGTTGTTGTTTCAGACACCATCAGGCCCATCTCTATGCTCATGTTGTTTCGCTGATGTCCTTCACTTTTCTGTGGCGATTCAGTAATTAAATTCCAAATGTTAAAGTGCCATCTCAAGGCTGCTCTACTGCACTATGGGATGGGACTGTCCTCTTTAACTGTGTCCATTCAGTAATTACATTCCAAATGTTAGAATGCTCTCTCAGGGCTGCACGAATGCACTCTGGGATGGGGCAGTCCACTTTAATTGTGGCCATTCAGTAATTACATTCCAATTGTCACAATGCCCTCTCAGGGCTTCTCTACTGTACTCTGGGATGCGGCTGCCCTCTTTAACAGTCACCATTCAGTAACTAAATTGCAATTGTTAGAATGTGCTCTCAGGGCTGCTCTACTGCACTCTGGGATTTGGCTGTCCTCTTTAGCTGTGGCAATTCATTAATTAAATTGCAAATGTTACAGTGTCCTCTCAACATTGCTCTACAGCACTCTGGGATGGCGCTGTCCTCTTTAACTGTGGCCTTTCAGTAATTAAATTCCAAATGTTAGAATGCCATCTCACGACTGCTCTACTGCACTCTGGGATGGGGCTGTCATCTTTAACTGTGTCCATTCAGTAATTAAATTCCAATTGTTACAATGCCCTCTCAGGGCTTCTCGACTGCGTTCTGGGATGTGGCTGCCCCCTTTAACTGTGTCCATTCAGTAATTACATTCCATATTTTGGAGTGGCCTCTCAGAACTGCTCCACAGCACTCTGGGATGGGGCTGTCCTCTTCACCTGTGGCCATTCACTAATTAAATTCAAATGTTATAGTGCTGTTCTGCTGGTGTTTGGGATGTGGCTGCCCTATTTACCTGGTTTGAATCAGAAATTAAATTCCAATTGTTAGAGTGCCCTCTCAGGGCAGCTCTAATGTAATCTGGGATTTGTCTGTCCTCTTAAACTGTGGCCATTTAGTGATTAAATTCCAAATGTTAGAGTACATTTTCAGGGCAGCTGTACTACACTCTCGGATGTGGCTGCCATCTTTAGCTCTGGCCATTTGGTAATTAATTTCCAATTGTTACAATGTCCTGTCAGCGCTGCTCCACTGCACTCTGGGATGGGGCTGTCATCTTTACCTGTGGTCATTCAGTAATTAAATTTCAAATTTTAGAGTGTCTTTCCAGGACTGCTCTACTGCCCTCTGGGATGGGACTGTCTTCTTTAACTGTGGCCATTTATTAATTAAATTCCAAATGTTAGAGTGTCCTCTCAGGGCTGCTCTACAGCACTCTGGGAGGGAACTGTTTTCTTTAACTGGCCATTCAGTAATTGCATTCCATACGTTGGTGTGTCCCCTCGCGACTGCTCTACTGCGTTCTGGGATGGGTCTGTCCTCTTTAACTGTGGCCATTCAGTAACTAAATTCAAATGGTAGAGTGCCTTCTCAGTGCTGTTCTGCTGCTCTTTGGGATGTTGCACCCTTCTTTAACTGTGTCCATTCAGTAATTAAATTCCAAATATTAGAATGTCCTCTCAGGCCTGCTCTACTGCACGCTGGGTGCGGCTGCCCACTTTAACTGTGAACATTCAGTAATTAAATTCCAAAATTTTAAGTGGCCTCCGACAACTTCTCCAATGCACTCTGGGATGGCGATGTCCTTTTTAACTGTGCCCCTTCAGTAATTACTTTCCAAATGTTAAAGTGTGTTTTCAGGGTTGCTCTACTGCCCTCTGGGATGGGACGGTCTTCTTTAACTGTGACCATTTATTAATTGAATTCCAAATGTTAGAATGACCTCTGACGACTACTCTACTGCATCTGGGATGGAAGTGTGATCTTTAACTGTGGTCATTCAATAATTAAATTCCAAATGTTAGAGTGCCTTCTGAGGGCTGCACTCCTGCTCTCTGGGATGTTGCTGTCCTCTTTAACTTTGGCCATTCAGTAATTAAATTCAAATTGTTAGACTGACCTCTCACGACTGCTGTACTGCACGCTGGGATATGGCTGTCCTCTTTAAATCTGTCCATTCAGTACGTAAATTCCAAAAGTTGGAGTGTGGTCTCAGGACTGATCTACTGCACTCTGGGATGGAGCTGTCCTCTTCAACTGTGACCGTTCATTAATTATATTCCAAATGTTAGAATGTCCTCCCACGACAGCTCTACTGCACTCTCGGATGGAACTGTCCTCTTTAACTGTGACCGTTCTTAATTATATTACAAATGTTAGAATGTCCTCTCAGGGCTGCTCTACTGCACTGTCGGATGTGGCTGCCCTCTTTAACTTTGGCCATACAGTAATTAATTTCCAATTGTTGCAATCCCTCTCAGTGCTCCTCTACTGAATGCTGGGATGTGGCTGCCCTCTTTAACTGGGACCATTCACAAATTAAAATCTAAATGTTGAACTGACCTCCCAGAACTGCTCCATTGCACAATGGCGAGGCTGTCTTCTTTAACTGTGGCCATTCAGTAATTCAATTAAATATGTTAGGGTGTCCCCACACGTCTGCACTACCACGCTCTGGGATGGGGCTGTCCTGTTTAACTGTTGTCATTCAGTAATTAAATTCCAAATGTTAGAGTGCCTTCTGAGGGCTTCTCTGCTGCGCTCTGGGGTGCGGCTGTCCTCTTTAACTTTGAGAAGTCGCACAACACCAGGTTATAGTCCAACAGCTTTATTTGAAATCGCAAGCTTTCGGAGCTGCTGCTCCTTCGTCAGGTGAAGTGAGGAGATACATATAGGCACAGGATATATAGTCAGAGAACACTGCCAGATGATTACAGTTAATCTTTCTAACTGCCCTTTATCACACCTCGGCAGAGAGATAATCACGGCAATCACAGTTGTGGATGGTGTCCAAACAGGTCAGTCTGGGATGGGCCTGTTCTCTTTAACTGTGGCCTTTCAGTAATTACATTCCAAATGTTAGAGTGTGGTCTGAGGACTGCTCTACTTCACTCTGGGATTGGTCTCTCTTCTTCAACTGTGGATTTTCAGTAATTCAATTCCAAATGTTAGAATATCATCTCAGGGCTGCTCAACTGCACTTTGGGATGGGGCTCATCTCTTTAAATATGTCTATTCAGTAATTCAATTCAACATGTTATGGTGTCCCCACAAGACTGTTCTACTGCACTCTGGGTTGGGGATATCCACTATAACTCTGGCCATTCAGTAATTATATTCCAAATGTTAGAGTGTCCCTCTAACGACTGCTCTTCTGTACTCTGGGATGGGGCTGTCCCCTTTAACTATGACCATTCAGTAATTAAGTTCCAAATGTCAGAGTGCCTCTCACGACTGCTCTACTGCACTCTGAGACGGAGCTGCCTCTTTAATTGGGGCAATTCAGTAAATACATTCAAATGTTAGAGTGCCTTCTCAGGGCTGCTGTATTGCACTCTGGGATGCGGTGGCCCTCTTTAACTGTGGCCATTCAGTAATTATATTCCAAATGTTAGAGTGCATTTACAGTTCTGCTCGACTGCACTCTCGGATGTGTCTGCCCTCTTTAACTTCGGCCATTCAGTAATTAATTTCCAATTTTGCAATGTCCTCTCAGGGCTTCTCTACTACACTCTGGGATGTGGCTGCCCACTTTAACTGTGCTCATTCAGGAATTAAATTCCAAATGTTGGAGTGGCCTACCAGAACTGCTCCACTGCACTCTGGGATGGAGCTGTCCTCTTTACCTATGGCCATTCAATAATTCAATTCCATATGTTAGGGTGTCCCATCAGGACACCTCTATGCACTCTGGGAAGGGGCTGTCCTCTTTATCTATGGCCATTCAATAATTCAATTCCATATGTTAGGGTGTCCCCTCAGGACACCTCTACAGCACACTGGGATGGGGCTGTCTTCTTTAAATGTGGCCATTCAGTAATTAAATTCCAAATGTTAGAGTGACCCTCTCACGATTGCTCTACTGCACTCTGGGATGGAGCTGTCCTCTTGTAGGATTTGTCCAGTGCCAACTTCAGTGGGTGCATGCACCTGAAGGATTTTTGGACTTTTAAAATGGATATGTACCCTTTCAAAATGGAGACGCACGTGGGCTGCCTTTCCAAATGGAGTTTGATCTTTTGGACCTTAATAAAGGACTTACTGTTGGTTTCTGTGAAGATAGCATAAACTGTCTGTCTTTTGGGTTGCCATGGGACCAGGCTCAACGCAGACGTCATGAAAGGCAGGGGCCTTTTCATATTCGAACTTGTGTGATTTGTGGACAACACCTTTTGTCCATGGAGCCGGGTTGGCTGGATGAACAATGAGGTTTGCAAGCCAAAAGTAACATCTCTGGACTCTTTCAATGAAGGAGCAGTCAAGAACTTAACAAACAGTTAGCACTTCGAGAACTGCTCATCTAAAGTAATGGCCTACCATTGTTGGTGAATTTCATCATGTGTGACTTTAATTTACATATAGATTGGGCTAACCAAATTAGTAAAAATACTGTGGAGGAGGAATTCCTAGAATGTTTACGGAATGGTTTTCTGGAACAATATGTCGAGGAACCAACCAGAGATCAGGCCATCTTAGACTGGGTATTATGTAACGAGAAAGGATTAATTAGCAATCTTGTTGTACGAAGCCCCTTGGGTCAGAGTGATCATAATGTGATACAATTCTTCATTAGGATGGAGAGTGAAGTAGTTGAATCAGAGACTAGGGTCCTGAATTTAAATAAAGAAAACTACGATGGTATGAGGCGCGAATTGGGTAGGATTGATTGGGGAATGTCACTCAAAGAGTTGACGGTGGATAGGCAATGGCAAACATTTAAAGACTGCATGGATGAACTACAGAATGTTTGCATCCCAGAGTGGCATAAGAATAAAACAAAAAGGGTGATTCAACCGTGGCTAACAAGGGAAATTAGGGATAGCATAAAATCCAAGGAGAGGGCATATAAATTGGCCAGAAAAAGCGGTAACCCTGAGGATTGGGAGCAGTTGATGATTCAACAAAGGAGGACAAAGGGATTAATTAAGAAGGGGAAAATAGAATATGAAAGTAAGCTTGCAGGAAACATAAAAACTGACTGTAAGAGCTTTTATTGATATGTGAAGAGAAAAAGATTAGTGAAATCAAGTGTAGGTCCCTTGCAGTCAGAATCAGGGGAACTTATAATGGGGAACAAAGAAATGTCAGACCAATTAAATGCTTATTTTGGTTCTGTCTTCACAAAGGAGGACACAAATAACCTCCCAGAGATGTTGGAGAACATACGGTCTGCTGAAAGGGAGGAAGTGAAAGAAATCAGTATTTGCAGTGAAATGGTGTTAGGGAAATTGACGGGATTGGAGGCCGATAAATTCCCAGGGCCTGATAATCTACATCCTAGGGTACTTAAGGAAGTGTACCTAGAAATAGTAGATGCATTGCTGATCATCTTCCAACATTCGATGGAATATGGAACTGTACCCATGGATTGGAGGTTAGCTAATGTTACCCCACTATTCAAAAAGGGTGCTAGAGAGAAAGCGGGGAATTACAGACCGGTAAGCCTGACATCGGTAGAGGGGAAAATGCTAGAGTCCATTATAAAAATGTAACAGCTGAGCACTTGAAAAACAGTGACAGGATCGGACAAAGTCGACATGGATTTACAGAAGGTAAATCGTGCCTGACTAATCTACTGGAATTTTTTGAGGATGTAACTGGGAAAATAGATAAGGGAGAACCAGTAGATGTGGTGTATTTGGACTTTCAAAAGGCTTTTGATAAGGTCCCGCATCAGAGGGATTTGGGGCAAGGTATTGACTTGGATAGAAAACTGGTTGGCGGACAGAAAGCAGAGAGTAGGAATTAATGGGTCTTTTTCCGAGTGGCAAGCAGTGACTAGTGGGGTACCGCAGGGATCGGTCCTTGGACCCCAGCTATTCACAATATACATTAATGATCTAGATAAGGGAACTAAATGTAATATCTCCAAGTTTGCAGATGACACAAAGCTGGGTGGGCGTGTGTGCTGCGACGAGCATACCGAGAAACACCAGTATGATTTGGACAGGTTGGGTGAGTGGGCAGAAGCGTGGCAGATGCAATATAACGTGGATAAATGCGACGTTATCCACTTTGGTGTCAGAAACAGAAAGGCAGAATATTATCTGAATGGCAATAGATTGCGAGAAGGGGTAGTGCAACAAGACCTGGGTGTCCTTGTGCACCAGCCGCTGAAGGTAAGCATGCAGGTGCAGCAGGCGGTGACGAAGGCAAATGGTATGTTGACCTTCAAAGCGAAAGGGTTTGAGTATAGGAACAGGGATGCCCTGCTGCTGTTGTACAGGGCCTTGGTGAGATCACACCTTGAGTACTGTGTGCAGTTTTGGTCTCCTTATCTGAGGAAGGATGTTCTTGCCATTGAAGGAGTTCAGCGAAGATTCACAAGGCTGATACCTGGGATGGCAGGAATGACATATGAGGACAGATTGGGTCGATTGGGCTTATACTCGCTGGAGTATACAAGAATGAGATGGGATCTCATCGAAACATATAAAATTCTGACAGGTCTGGACAAACTAGATGCAGGTAGAATGTTACCGATGGTGGGAGAGTCCAGAACCTGGGGTCATAATCTATGGATAAGGGGTAAGCCATTTAGGACAGAAATGTGGAAGAATTTTTTCACCCAGAGAGTGTTCAACCTGTGGAATTCTCTACCACAGAAGGTAGTTGAGGCCAAGTCATTAAATATATTCAAGAATGAGTTAGATATATTTCTTAAAGCTAAAGGTATCAAGGGTTATGGGGAGAAGGCAGGTACAGAGTACGAAGTTTGGATGATCAGCCATGATCTCATCGAATGGCGCAGCAGGCTCGAGGGGCCGAATGTCCTACTTCTGCTCCTATCTTCTATGTATCTATGTTTCCATGTTTTCATCAAGATGACGAATCCAGGACATAGACACCAGCAGGAAGACCAACCAGCAGCTCTGCGACCATGGTAACCAGGAATCGCCCAGCCAGATTTGATGTGTTATACGGTGTATAAATATGCTTAACTTTGGGTATTCAGGTCTTGCTTTTCTCTACCATCTGGGACGTGATTCTCCGCGTAACTGCGCGTCCGTCAACTCTCCAGGAACTCCCGAAGTGAGTGCCTCGCCGTACCGTCTGAACGCAACTCTCTAAGACTCATCGCATCCCTCTGTTAGGTATGTTTTTGCCTCTGGAGTCGAACGGACCCGGGACCGCGTGAATCAACGACAAGGGCTGGTAATTATATCCAGCATACGCCTCTAGAAATCCCCAGGACCACGCGCGTGTTTGGCTGCTGAGGAACTGCAAGTGTCCAAGACACAGGCTAGCCCGTATGTGTGTGTGAGGAGGCTTCCAAGTGTGGGTTCTGACCAAACCGGGAGAGGGGTTTAGTTAGAAGGTTTTTTTGCCATTATCTAGGCTAAGATTCTGGGAAGGGTTTGGTTCGGCGTAACCAACAGGGTGGGTATTTTAGTCTCAGGTTATAAACTAGTGTCCACGGTCATCTACTCGTTATGCTGTAAACGAGAGGAGCAGCGATTGTCATTTTGTGAGTGTAATAAAAGGAATCGATCTTTGACCGACATGAACCGTTTCGTTTCGTCTGAGTCAATTATAATCTATCCATAGTAACTCCTTTGGTTCGTCGGTGGGTTGTGGGGCTTGTGGTTCGCGGTACAATTCGGAAGACCAACCGGGTATCATCCGGTCACGGCCGGGTTACACAGTAATCCCGCTGGGGACACTGCGCATCGGGCATAGGAGAAGACCTACCGGGCCTTGGTCTCTCTCTCTCTGTGGGATTACCCACTAATCGACGGGCTAGGCAGGGACTATTGCAAAAGCTTCTGCCGTCCAAGGGAAACAAACCAAACCGGGGAGATTTACTGCACGGGTCGACTCAAGAAGAGTCATAGAAACACGGGGCACGCAAAAACACCCTACAGAAATGACGTCCGTGGGAGGTTCTGAGGGCGTGGGTAGTCCAAATGACTCAAATTTTGAAACGGTTCCGTCAGGTTTGGAAGATAGGATCACGTCCTACTTGTTCACCTAAATGAACGTGTCCCAGCAGTGGGTGCACACATGTTACACTCAGACAGTCCTCCGGATAGGGCAGCTGAGTGGACAGGGGGAAAGGAGCATAAGAACTTAAAAGAAAAGGCAATTTGGCTCATATGCTTGCAAAAACAGGTTCAGCTGTTAAGGAAGCAGGTAAGCAGGCTTCAGGGGCAGCTGGAGGAGTCTGAAAGGGAATCAGACGCACGGGGTATAGTGGGTCGGCAGTTGGTGAGGGAATTGTCTCTAGAAAAGCAGGAAAGGAGGGCTGTAGAAGAGTCCTCCCGGACGGCCGGGGAGCATCTACAGTGCCAAGAAATCGAGGCCAAGGTCAACGAGCAAATTCTCCGGGAGGAATACTCCCGTTTAGCAGCGAAAGCTGAACTGCTAGAGAGCCAGCATAATGATATCAAAACCGCCTACAGTGTAGCAAGAAGTAAGGGTTTTGAGGATTGTAGTCACGATCAGTGCGAGGAAAAGATCAGGAAGCTACAAAGGGCTTTGGCTGGGGCTAGAGGCATGGTGTGCTTGATGGCGCGAGGTGGATCCCAGTTAGACTGGGAAGAGGATACGCCCCCAATAGAAGTGCCAGCAGCAGTACAGGAGGAAGTAGCTCCACCAGTGGGCAGGGAGCAACCGGGACCCATGTGTCCATTGCGGCAGCGGAGGTATGGTCCGCCGGCACCCGACGGTGAGGGGGGCCCGCTCCAAAGCGACTACGTGGTACCGTTCATGACTCCTCATCTCCAAACGATGGTGGAGGGGCTGAAAAACATAGCATCAAACGGGACCCCACAGTCCATTTCGCTAAGGTAGAACAGATAGGGGGCTTAAACGAGTGTAACGATGCGGAAACTAATAAGCTACATTTATTCTCCCTAGAAGGGACACTATACCAAAGCCTGTCCGCTGCCTTTAAGGCGGGACGAGGCACTATAGTGGGGCTCAAGGAGGAAATCCTACGAGCCATGGGCCATACACAGGGAAGTCCATTTTTCCTAGTTGAGAATATCCTGCAGATGCCCGGAGAACCGCCGATTGCGTTTGCCGACAGGCTCTGGCCCATCAACGCTAAGCCCAGGTTGGGCACACGGGACCAAGCGCAACTGCTAGGACAGGTCCGTAATCACTGGGTAAGGACCCTGGTGGCAAAAAGCCTCCCAGGTTTTCGAGACAAGGCCGACGCCTAGTTCGATGCCGAGGACCTTGCTAACACCTAGGCCGGGGTGCTTACAAAACTCACCATGGCTTTCAAATCCCTGGGTGGGGAGAAGGCGAAGCAACGGGGTAGGGTCAGTGAGATTAAGGCCGGTTTGGGGGAAAGGAAGGAATGCCGTCAGGAAGGGCCCCACACAAGCGAGTCAAGAGCTTGTTTTCAGTGTGGACAGATGGGGCATTGGAGGCGGGAGTGTCCAAACCAGAAAGGGGTACCCGGCCGAAGAGGGCCTCCCGGGAAGAAGTCCCCAAACACCGACATGAGGGAGATCAGCCAGCAGTCAGGGTACGAGGTCCTAATGGCTGCCCTCCATACGGTGATGGGCAAGGACACCGGTAGACTTGATGCTGCAGTCAACGAGATCATACCGAGCGCTCCAGTGGGTCCCCCATCACCATGACCAGAGCGCGCTCAGCCGGAGTACCTGTGCCCGCTCATCTATGATGAGTGGGGCAAAACCTGTGTGCGGATGTGGGTGGAAACGGTCACGGGAAATTACCTGGTTGACACCGGAGCTTCGAGCACGGTGATCCATTCCAAGGGCCCGGCCAATACACCCTGGTCCAGTAAAGTCCCCTTCAGTTTGATAGGGTTCACCGGGGGTGAGCAGGCGGGAGCAAGGTCTACTCCCCTTACCATTAAGCGAGGTTCCCTCACCACTAAATGGGAGTGCGTTGTCATGAAATGAGATCAGCCCAGGTGGGGAGTCCTTGGGTCTAACTTCATGTTGGCCCACAGGAACATTGTACATTTTAGGAACCATTGCTTGTGGGGAGCGGGGGGTTCCGATAAGGTGGATGAGGTAGTGGTAATACCCAGAGACAAGGGGGGACGAGGGAGCGTCTGCAGCATAAAGCCCCGGGGTAGTTACGATCTAGAGGTTTGGTCAGTAACATCCTGCTCCAGTACCAGGCAGAGGTGCGGAGCAATTTAGATGCTTTCGCCACCCGCAAGCACGACTGCAGACGGGTGACTGGGGTAGAGGCTAGAGTAGACGGGGATCCCATGTCTAGGCCCCAGAAAAGTATAGTTTTCCGAGGGAACCGGAGGCAGACCTGGAGACGGCACAGGCTTCCCTGGTAAAGCTGGGTGTGTTGAGGCCGATTGCGACCCATGTGAACTCTCTCCTTTGTCCGCTCAAGAAACCTGACGGGTCATGGAGAGCCACAGTGGAATATCGGGTCCTCAACAATAATATCCCAGCCTGCGCGCCCACAGTCGCGGCTGTAGCGGACCTAATTGGAAATATTCCAGCCACCGCGACCACGTTCTCGGTGCTGGATGTTTCAAATAGGTTCTCGTCGATTCCCCTTCGACGGGAAGATCAGTATAAGTTCGCCTTAACATTTAAGGGCCAACAATATACTTGGACGTGTCATCCCCAGGGGTTTCATAACAGCCCCTACATCTTCCACTGGCTAATACTCTGAAGAATTTTAGCCAGCCCCAGCAGATCGTTCAGTATGTGGACGACATTCTCCTCTTTAGTGATAAAGAGGATCGCGGGCCACTGCTGAGCGAGCTGCTGAAATTAATCAGGGATGTGGGTTTCAAAGTCAACCCAAAGAAGGCTCAGGTCGGTCAGAAGGAAGTAAAATTTCTCGGCCTGACCGTCCGAGCAGGTCAAATGGGGATCGATGGTGCCCGACAAAAGGCAGTACAGGAGCTCCCAGCCCCCAAGACGGTACAGAAGCATAGAAGATAGGAGCAGGAGTAGGCCATTCGGCCCCTCGAGCCTGCTCCGCCATTTAATGAGATCAAGGCTGATCATCCAAATTCAGTGCCCTGTCCCTGCTTTCTCCCCATAACCCTTGATGCCTTTAGCCTTAAGAAATATATCTATCTCCTTCTTGAATATATTTAATGAATTGTCCTCAACTGCCTTCTGTGGTAGAGAATTCCACAGGTTCACCTCTCTCTGGGTGAAGAAATTCCTCCTCATATCAGTCCTAAATGGCTTTCCCCTTATCCTTAGACTGTCAGGGGTGAGATCTTTTCTGGGGTTCACAGGGCACTGCCGGGATTTCATCGACGGTTATGCAGCCACAGCAGCCGCTTTACTTCGGCTCCTCCGCAAGGGAGTCGAATGGGAGTGGGATTCCAACTGCCAGGCCGCATTCACCCGGCTGAAAACGGACCTCCAAACGTCACCTGCGTTGTGTGCGATTAACCAGGGGGAAGAGTTCTTTCTAGAGGTAGCAGCCAGCCGGGACAGCTTGAGCTCGGTGTTGCTCCAGGAGCGACACGCCAAGCTGAGACCCGTGGTGTACTCCTCCAGGGTGCTCACAAATGTGGAGAGAGGATACTCCAATTGCGAAAGGCATCTTTTAGCCACGCATTGGGCCGTGAAGCGCTCGCGGCTCCTCACGGGATCCTCCCCGCTAGTCCTCCTAACGCATCACACGCCAGGCCAGATGCTTTTGGCTGGGCGGATTAAAGACGGGACAGTGAGCAGTGCCCGCATTGCTCACTTGACCTACTGCTCTCGCAGCTTAAGCTCAGAGTGCAGGGGTTGACTGAGCCGAAACTTACAGGAAACATGGAGTACCCCGGGACGGCGCACACATGCACAGTGGACGGTGTATGGGACGTGGTGGAGGGACTCAGGGCCGGGATACACCCGACGGGCCGGGACATTTACGTAAATAGTTGCAGTACCGTGTCCAACGAGGAGCGGCTCACAGGTTGCAGGATTTATGACCCGACTGCTCAGGTAGAGAAGGTCATAAAACTCCCCAGCACCATGAACGCTCAGCACGCCGAACTGGCGGCCGTGGCCTGCGTGATGACCCACCCCGAAGAGTTCCTCCCTCCATATACCATTTGCTCGGATTCAATGTTCACGTGCAACTCTTGCACTGAATATTTGGCAATCTGGGCAAGACGAGGTTTTAAATCCGCCGACCGGAGACACCTGGACACAGCATGGTTGCTCCATAAAATCTTAGAGTCCACTAAGAATAGAGGGGATTATTACATCCACATGGTAAAGGCCCATTCTAAGACAGAACCCCGTGGGGAGAGGAACCAGAGGGCAGACGAATTAGCAAAGAAAGGAGCTAGAGAGGGAACCCTGTGGGATCAAGGGAAAGCGGACCCAGTAGCAGCAATCCGGGACAGGGGAGGCACAGCACGGATCGCTCTAGCCCCGGACCTTAAACAGGCACAGGCACAGGACCCCATTCTCAAGGCCGTCCTACTAGGTACGGAGAAGGGGAAGGTAATGGATGGTCCCATTGGCGCTGCTGGCATCAACGTTAAGGACGGGATGTTGTTTAAGGGGGTCCGGTGGGTGGTCCCGGTACAGCAGCGGGAGGACTTTCTCAAGCTAGCTCACGGGGGCCCCGGGGCGGGCACCCGGGACCACAGACCACTTGGGAACGGGTAGAAGAGGCAGGGTGGTGGCCGCAACTAAGGGAGGATGCAAGGGGTTTCTGCACACATTGTTTAGTGTGTGCAGCTAGCAATCCCGACCCTAAGCGCAGGAAGGCTCCTTTGGGACATACCAGGAGGGTAGAGGGACCATGGCGATCGGTACAGATCGCTTTTCTTGTGCCCCTACCCACCACAAAATGCGGGAATATGTATTGCTTAATCCTGCTGGATGTGTTCTCCAAGTGCGTGGAAGCTTTTCCTTGCTGGGCAGCTACACAACTGGCCACTGCTCGCATATTGGTCAAGGAAGTGTTCCCCAGGTGGGGGCTGCCCCAGGTAGTGGAATACGACCAGGTGAGCTTTTTTATGGGGCAGGTCATGCAGACGACCCGCAAGCTCTTGGGGATAGAAGGGAAGTGGCTTGTGGCTCACAACCCCCAGTCGTCGGGGATTGTGGAGCACATGAACCGGATCCTTAAGGAATGGTTGAGGAAGGAGGTGGGCCAGTTCTCAAAGTCATGGGACGAGGTCCTGCCTCTGATGCTGATGGGGGTCCGGGCCAGCCCTTCCAGGAGCACAGGGTATTCCCCATACGAGGTAATGACCGGGGGGACCATGCGTACGTCAACACATGTGTTGGTGCCGGTCCTCACCGAGTCTCATCTCCAGGTGGTCAACCGGGATAGGTTCATTCAGAACTTGTACACGACCTTAAAACAGGTGTACGGGCGGGCAGCCCACAACTTGGGGATACAACATCGCCAGAACAAATTGTTGTTAAAGCCTCAGCACACACGAGAATGGGAGGTAGGGGATCAGGTCATGGTGCGTAACTATGTTCTGGTAGGGGTGTTTGATCCTTTATACATGGGACCATATGAGATTGTGGACAATGTCAGTCCTATGGTCTTTGCCATAAAACTCTCTAGGCGCACGAAGTGGTTCCACATCAATCAGTGCAAGCTGTTTAAGCACGAGGAGGGAACCACGCGGACCGTGCGCCACCAGGGTACAATTATGAGCATGATTGAGACAAGTTTCTCTCCCTGGATGTGGGATGAGAGTGGCCCGCTAACGGACGATGCGGTAGCAGGGGTAGTAAGAAGGGGCAGTCGAGTCCGGCGGCCGAGGGCGCCGTGGACGCCACCTTACTCACCCCCAGTCAGCCGCAAGAGGCCCCGGGCGTAGCTCGTGCGGCTCTCTAGGGCTGGTGCCAGCAGGCGCAGCTTTGTAATTTTTCCGTTCTTGAAGGTTGCGTTTGCGGGTGTTTTGTTTGTTGTAATTTTGTTTTGTGAACCTTCGGATCTGTGGAGGAAAAACACGCTCTCACAGGGTGGAATTGTTTGGTTGTAAGTTTTGCAGGTTTTTAAAGGGAAGGAAGAAAGATGAACGTGTTCTCAGTGACAGTACTTGTAGGAAATTCAGGCTGTGCAGCTTGGAGAGAGGGAACACAGAGGAATCCCTCCTCTACGGGTGCACAGGAGGGAAAGGACCCACCGTGGCGCAAGGGGGTAGGAATGGGGTTACTGATGTTTTGGCGGCTTATTTCCACGAGGGAAAATGGCCGGTTGGCTAAGGTTCAACTCAACCCGGTTCGCCAGCAGCGAGGGGTTCACCGACCGTGCCCTGAGCTGCAAGTTACGGCCACACAGGTGAGGGTGACCGAGGGAAGGCGAGTGTGCTTGCGGTGCGAGGGACACATACCCCTGCAGCGATGGTGGTGGCTGAGGAAGTTGAGACATGTTAAAGGCAATCGGTCCACGGACTGGGAACGGCTAGGCAATGATGTGTTCCGCGAGATCACGGGTACGGAGGGAGGCGTTGTAGTGTGCTGGCATAAGTGGTGGAGAGAGGAGGAAGGCCTCGAGGTATGTATGTGGGGTGCAGAAAGAATCTGCCCGACCGGCGTGTCAATCGCGTTCTCGAGGCAATGGCTGGATTCTGGGGCTGGGATGAGCTGGGAATGGAGTATGGACTCCTGTGTCATCCCAGACTCCCCCAATACTATAAAAATCACTGAGCTGCTAGCGCTCGAGGTAAAGCCTCCTCCCACAGCCGTCACAGTGCCGGAGGCGGAAGATAGATGCCCCACCACAACCCCTGGGCCTAGAAATGAATCAGTATCAGCCCCAACTGGTAAGGTCTTATACCAAGATGTACACTACTCGGTCGCTACCGTAATTTTAAACCTGACCCAGGTACAAATGCCACGATGGTGTCCAACGGAAACAGAGCGGTTGTATGAAGTATTGCTCAAGGAAATGTTTAAAACGTTTTAAGAATTGAGTTACGGTGGCGTGGATCGGGATGGTTTCTACGATGCACATCACGAGGGTTCGGGGAGCTTTAAGAAAGGGCTGGTGAATGATGCGGCAGCGGCCTTCAGCACTGGCACGTCCATTATTAACAGTATGGACATGCAGGTAAATACCTTAAGGGAACGACCGTGAAAGATACTGGGAGAGGGTAACGCCATGGAGGGGTCGGAGTTGCGGGAAGACCAGGAAATGACCATTGACTTGAAGGAGGTCATAGCAGAGCTGGAGGCCCACGCTCGGACTGTCAACAGTCTGATTCGTGAAGTTCGAAACGCTTCAGCTCAGGCAGCACGAAATGATGCGCGTGTGTTGTACGGTGCTTGGTTGCTGAATGAAGGACGCAGTAATTTGGAGGACCTTCAGCAAGGCCGTGTTCCTACATGGGTCAGCAACAGGCACCTTACCGCGCTCAGCCCATACAAGGGGTCGATGAGCCCGTGCCATCTCCAACTGGCCTCAGAGGCGTACCCGGTCCCGGTTGATTGCAGCCGGTCGAATTTTACTGTCATAGGGATTGTGCTTAGGATCCCGGTGATGAGCGATTTACTGCAGCTAGCTCCGGTATACCGGGTGCAAAATATCGGGTGATAATGGATGGAGTACACGTGCGGCACCTTGGGGCTCCGCCGTTCGTCATCAAATGGGGGTCCACAATTACAGACACAGAACTTAAGTGGTGCCAACACCGGAGAGCACACGTTGTACTCTTTCCCCACAGATTAAATTCGTTCAACCGACCGGTGTTTGGGTTTGAATCAGAGGGTGCGGAGGCCATTAATTGAACAATGGAGGTGATGGCCCAGGGACACGTTCCACCTCAGGTGACGTAAACAGGCAGGGGGACATAGTGTATCACGACCAGCGTGACTCATTACAGGGAAAACAACGAGACCTGGTATCCTGTTCCCGATCCGATCTTCTGCTTTAAACCCCACACGGAGGTTCAGTTTGCTCAGGAACTGATGTTCCCCATTACTGAGCCCGCCACAGTGCATGTTACCTTAAACGATTCAGTGATCAATTTATATAAATATGGAACGCAGTTCGGGTATGACTTTCCGCCTCTTCCCGAACATCTCACAAAGGTGCTCAAGGAGTTGGAATTGTCACAGAAGCACTTTTATACTTTGTAACGGGGAGATGGAGGAGGCGATCACTCAGCTGGTGTCTCCTCTATGGTGGGATGTTGGGCTCAGCATAGAAGTTCCACCGTGGATTCGAGTTGTCTCTCACGTCTTAGTGATTTACCGTGAGTAATAACTGCGTATTTGCTTTAAGTGACCTGCAGGCAACGAGGGGAGGCAGTACGATATCGATGACTGAGACTGCTGCATTATCTGCCCCGGACTTCACAAACTGTTTCACCATTGCTATAAATGAGTTGTGCGATGTACTGTAGGATGTCTGCGTTTTCGGGTGGACCGGCGGTGCCGCCCCAGTCTGTTGTATATGTTGCGTCAGGTATGTTGCCCGGGTTTTAATGCGTTTACGGGAATGTACAAGGGTGCCCGAAGCCCGGTCGTCTAGTGTAATTAAAATTGGGAGCCGTGGGAGAGGGTACCCGCTGCAAGTTCATTTCTGAGAAATGCTTCGGGGAAAAACGGCTTACTTTTCCCTTGTATTGTTATGAATGTGGTCACAAATTACTCAGGGATACAGGTTTTTCTATCTCCACCTTGTAACGAGTTTTAAAGATTTGGGGACATTGTACATTCAGGGAACTGTTTCGTTTTCCAAGTTTTGGAAAAATTTTGTTTTAGTTTAGGAAACTCCCGGGAAGGTAGATTTGGTTTGGTCTGAAGACATACCGGGGCCTCCATACACAAACCGGTTGTGTGATAATTCTGCCGTAGCTTTGACGGTGTTATTATCACAGCGGGGTGAGAGGAGCAGGGATTATCGGTTTGTGAGTGTAATAAAAGGAATCGATCTTTGACCAACCTGAACCGTTTCGTTTCGTCTGAGTCAATTATAATCTATCCATAGTAACTCCTTGCGTCCGAACTTGGGGGTTGTGGGCTTGTGGTTCACGGTATAATTCGGAAGACCAACCGGGTGGCATCCGGTCACGGCCGGGTTACACAGTAATCCCGCTGGGGACGCTGCGCATCGGGCATAGGAGAAGGCCTATCTGGCCTTGGTCTCTCTCTCTCTGTGTGATTACCCGCTAATCGACAGGCTAGGCAGGGACTATTGGCAAAAGATCCTGCCGTCCAAGGGAAACAACACAAACCGGGAAGTTTTTGATGCACGGGTCGACTCAAGGGAGAGTCATAGAAACACGGGGCACGGAAAAACATCCTACAACTGACAGACGGAAGGAGGCAGAATGGAGAGAAAGATTTAAGGAAGAGAGTGAAAGACTGACAGGGGAAGCAGACGGGGAGACAAAAAGCGATCAGTCGGTGTTGAGACAGAGAGAGATAGACAGAAGTTGGGGTGGCGAGACAGAGAGTGAGACGGGTGGGATGGGAGAGACAGAGAGAGAAACAGATGCGTATATGACAGACGAGAGGGAGACAGACGGGGGGAACAGATGTGGGAAGTCATACAGGAGAGACAGAGATGGAGACAGATAGGGGAGATTCAAAGTGAGAGATGGACAGGCGAAGAACAAATTGTGGAGACAGAAAGAGAGTGACAGAAGGGGAAACAGACGGGGAGGAGAAAGACTGGGAGGAATGTTGGGGGGGTAGATACAGCGACAGATGGGGGAGAGAGAGACAGAGAGCAGACAGTCCGACGTCGAAAGAGAGACAGAGAGAGAGATACATACTATGGGAGATAGCGAGGGGGCGACCGACGGGCCGGTGGAAACAGGCCGATGGGGAGCGAGACGGATGGAGAAACACTGGGGGAGACAGATGTATGGTGACACACAGAGAGACAGACGGGGGAAACAGCTGGGAAGAGACAGAAGGGAACTGCAGACGGAAAGGAGACAAAAAGAGACAGACAGGGGAGACAGAAATAGATCAGACGGGGTTTAGGCAGAGAAAGGTAGACAGCAGTTGTGGAGGTGAGTCTGAGAGAGAGAAAGACGATGTGAGGCAGACCTGGGAGAGACAGAGAGAGAAATAGGTTCGGGAGAGACAGAAGAGGTGGTTACAAGGGTAAACAGCGTTCGAGATAGAATAGGAGATAGACGAGGGAGGCAGACAGGGGGACAGACGGGGGTACAGAAGCAGGTGACAGATAGGAAAGACAGACGGAGAGACTGACGGAAGGAAGACAGAGAGAGACAGGGGAGACAAACCGGTAGAGACAGACGGAGTTAGACAGATGCGGGGAGAAAGAGAGAGGGCGAGTCAGACGGGTAGCAGGCAGAGAAAAAGAGACAGACGGGGAGAAGGCAGACTGTGGAAGCAGAGAGAGAGAGAGAGACAGGGAGACAGAAGGTGGAGAGAAATGCAAGGAGACAGACACGGGGTGACAGACAGGGCAGAGAGACGGGAAGGCAGACAGGAGACAAAGATGGAGAGGCAGGAGGGCGAGACAGATATGGACAGAAAGAGAGAGAGAGAGAGACGGGGGGAGGGAGATGTGGAGGAGACAAACCGGGGGAGACAGAGAGCTGAGACAAATTGTGGGAGATAGAGAGAGAGCGCCAGTCCGGTGTTGGGGTGGGGTTATACAGACCGACGGGAAGCGAAACAGATGGAGACAGGCTGCGGGAAGATAGATTGGGGATGAAACACAGAGAGACCGATGAGCGACACAGACGGGAGGAGGCGGACAGGGGAGACAGAAGGAAAGGGAGACAGAGAGAGACAGGGGAGTCACATGGGGGAGACAGAAAGAGAACAAACGCAGTTGGAACATAGAGAAGAGAGAGACAGACGCAGTGTTAGACGGAGAGAGACAGACGCAGTGTTAGACAGATAGAGACAGACGCAGTGTGAGACAGAGAGAGACAGACGGGAAGTCATAGTTTGCAAAATGGAGAGCCAGCGAGAGATACAGATGCGGGAGGCAGACGGGGCGTCAGACGGTGCAAGACAGACGGGAGAGACAGACTGGGGAGACAGAGCGAGAGACAGAGCACGGGAAGAAGGTTGGGGGAGAGACTGGTCGATATTGAGGTGGGAACAGAGAGACAGACAGACAGAGAGACGCGGGCTACAGAGGGAAGGACAGACGGGGAGGCAGACGGAAGGGAGAATTTTGGGAGAGAGAGTGAGAGAGAGAGAGCGACAGAGAGATAAGAGAGAGAGAGATAGAGAGAGACAGAGAGAGAGAGACACGGGGGAGACAAACATTGCGGACAGAAGGCGAGGCAGATGGGGAGAAAAAGAGAGAGAGACAGACGGGGGGAGACAGACGTGGATAGGCAGTGAAGGAGACAGACAGGGGAAGAGAAACGAGGGAGGAGACACATCGGGGGACAGAGATTGACATATGGTTGGAGACAGAGAGACCGACAGTCCAGGTCGGGGACAGATGATGGGAAGAGACGGGGATGGAGAAAGTGAGATACATATAGACATGGGAGGTAGATGGGGGATACAGTTTGTGGTCAGTGGGTCAGTTCCTCTGTCCGCTCGCTCAGGTTGTGGTCAGTGCGTCACTTTCTGTGTACTCGTTCAGGCTGTGGACAGTGTGTCAGTTTCTGTGTATTCGGTCAGGTTGTGGTCAGTGGGTCAGTTTCTGTGTGCTCGGTCAGGTTGTGATCAGTGGGTCAGTTTCTATGTGTTCGGTCAGGTTGTGTTCAGTGGGTCCGTTTCTGTGTGTTCGGTCAGGTTGTGTTCAGTGGGTCAGTTTCTGTGTGTTCGGTCAGGTTGTGTTCAGTGGGTCAGTTTCTGTGTGTTCGGTCAGGTTGTGTTCAGTGGGTCAGTTTCTGTGTGTTCGGTCAGGTTGTGGTCAGTGGGTCAGTTTCTGTGTGTTCGGTCAGGTTGTGTTCAGTGGGTCAGTTTCTGTGTGTTCGGTCAGGTTGTGGTCAGTGGGTCAGTTTCTGTGTGTTCGGTCAGGTTGTGGTCAGTGGGTCAGTTTCTGTGTGTCGGTCAGGTTGTGGTCAGTGGGTCAGTTTCTGTGTGTTCGGTCAGGTTGTGGTCAGTGGGTCAGTTTCTGTGTGTTCGGTCAGGTTGTGGTCAGTGGGTCAGTTTCTGTGTGTTCGGTCAGGTTGTGGTCAGTGGGTCAGTTTCTGTGTGTTCGGTCAGGTTGTGGTCAGTGGGTCAGTTTCTGTGTGTTCGGTCAGGTTGTGGTCAGTGGGTCAGTTTCTGTGTGTTCGGACAGGATGTGGTCAGTGGGTCAGTTTCTGTGTGTTCGGTCAGGTTGAGGTCAGTGGGTCAGTTTCTGTGTGTTCGGTCAGGTTGTGGTCAGTAGGTCAGTTTCTGTGTGTTCGGTCAGGTTGTGGTCAGTGGGTCAGTTTCTGTGTATTCGGTCAGGTTGTGGTCAGTGGGTCAGTTTCTGTGTGTTCGGTCAGGTTGTGGTCAGTGGGTCAGTTTCTGTGTGTTCGGTCAGGTTGTGGTCAGTGGGTCAGTTTCTGTGTATTCGGTCAGGTTGTGGTCAGTGGGTCAGTCTGTGTGTGTTCGGTCAGGTTGTGGTCAGTGGGTCAGTTCCTGTGTGTTCGGTCCGGTTGTGGTCAGTGAGTCAGTTTCTGTGTGCTCGGACAGGAAGTGGTCAGTAGGTTATTTCGTGTATCATAGTTAAGTTTGCTTTCAGCTGGTCAGTTCCAGGATTTTCTGTCAGATTTTGTTCAGTTGGCCAGTTTTTTGGTGATCGGTCAGGTAGTGGTCAAATGCTCAGTTAATCGGTGCTTTGTTAGATTCTAGTCATTTGTCCAGTTTCTGGGTGTTCAATTTAGTTGTTGTCAACTCGTCAGTTTTATTGAAATATTTATTGACGGGATCTGGGCTCCGCTGGAATATCCAGCATGTGCTGCCCATCCCTGATACCCCTGGAGAAGGTGGTGGTGAGCCGCTTTCTTTAATCGCTGCAGTACGTGTGGTGAAGGTGCTCCCACATGCTGTAAGGGAGTTGTTTGAGGTGCTGCAATGGTTTGAGGTGCTGCATTGTTTTGATGAGCTACATTAGTTTGAGGTGATGTATTAGTTTGAGGTGGTATATCAGTTTGATGTGCTGGATTAATTTGACACACTGTATTACTTTGAGAGTCTGTATTATTTTGAGTGATTGTATTAGATTAATCTTCGGTCTAAGTTTCAAGTGTCAATTAGTTTCAGGGGCTGTATTAATTAGCGGGACTTTATAAGCTTGAAGCCATATATTAGTTTGAGGGGATGCATTAGTTTGAGGGGCTGCATTATTTTGATTTTTTTATTAGATGAAGTACTCTCAGTAGTTTGAAGGGTTATATTATTTTCAGGGGCTGTATTAGTTTGAGGGGCTGTATTAGTTTGAGGTGCTGTATTAGTTTGAGGGGCTGTATTAGTTTGAGGTGCTGTATTAGATTGATCGGTAGTATTGGTTGAGGGACTGTATTAGTTTGAGCGGCTGTATTATTCAGTTGCTGCATTAGTTTGTGGGGCTGTATTAGCTTGGGGGGCTGTATTACTTGGAGGGGCTGTATTAGTTTGAGCGGCTGTGTTAGTTTGGGGGGCTGTATTAATTTGGTTGCTGTATTAGTTTGGGGGCTGTATTAGTTTGGGGGGCTGTATTAGTTTGAGCTGCTGTATAAGTTTGATGGAGTGTTTTAGTTTGAGCTCTTGTATTTGTTTGAAACGCTGTATTAGTTTGAGGGTTTGTGTTAGTTTAAGCATAGTATTAGTTTGAGGGATATTATTAGTTTAATGGGCTGTGTTAGTTTGAGAGGCTGTATTAGTTTGAGGAGCTGTATTAGTTTGAGTGGCTGTATTAGTTTGAGGCTCTCTATCAGTTTGAGGGACTGTATTAGATGCTATATTAGTTTAAGAGGCTGTATAAGTTTGAGTGGCTATTAATTTGAGAGGCTGTATTATTTTGAGCTGCTGTATTTATTTGCGGGGCTGTATTATTTTGTGCGGCAGTTTTAGTTTGAGGTGCTGCATTATTTTGAGTGTTTTTTATTAGATGCAGAACTTTCATGAGTTTGAGGCGTATTTTATTTTCAGGGGCTGTATTAGTTTGAGGGGCTGTAGTAGCTTCAGAGGCTGTATTAGTTTGAGGGGTTGTATTACTTTGATGCACTGTATTAGATTGAGCGGTAGTATCAGTTTTAGAGGCTGTATTAGTTTGAGGTGCTGTATTACTTTGAGCGGCTGTATTAGTTTCGGGGGCTGTATTAGTTGTGTGGACTGTATTTATTTGAGCGGCTGTATTAGATGGAGGAGCTGCTTTAATTTGAGGGGCTGTATTAGTTTTGAGCCCTTTCTCAGTTTGAGAGGCTGTATGTGTGTGAGGAGCTCCATTGCCTAATGGTGCTGTATTGGTTTGAGGGTCTGTATTTGTTAGACAGCGGCTTTAGTTTGAGTTGCTGCAATAGTTTGAGTGGCTGTATTATTTTGAGGAGCTGTATTAGTTTGAGGGGCTGTATTAGTTTGAGGAGCTGTATAAGTTTCAGGGGCTGAATTAGTTAGAGGGGCGGCTGTAGTTTGAGGAGCTGTATTAGCTTGGAGGGCTGTATAAGTTTCAGGGGCTGAATTAGTTAGAGGGGCGGCTGTAGTTTGAGGTGCAGCATTAGATTGAGAGGCTGCATTATTTTCAGTTATTTTATTGGACCTAGCAATTGCATTATTTTCAGGTGGTATATTATTTTGAGTGGTAGTATTAGTTTGAGTTGCTGTATTCGTTTTAGTAGCTGTATTAGTTAAGGCTAGTATTAGTTTAATAGAGTCTTAGAGTCATAGAGTTATACAGCACTGAAGGAGGCCCTTCGGCCCATCGTGTCCGCGCCGGCCACCAAACCCTGTCTATTCTTAACCCATTTTCCAGCACTTTGTCCGTAGCATTGTATGCTATGGCGTTTCAAGTGCTCATCTAAATGCTTCTTGAATGTTATGAGGTTTCCTGCCTCTACCACCCTTTCAGGCAGTGAGTTCCAGATTCCAACAACCCTCTGGGTGAAAAAGTTTTTCCTCAAATCCCCTCTAAACCTCCTGCCCCTTACCTTGAACCTATGCCCCCTGGTGATTGACCCCTCTACTAGGGGAAAAGTTCCTTTCTATCTACTCTATCTGTGCCCCTCATAATTTTGTACACCTCAATCAGGTACCCCCTCAGCCTTCTCTGCTCTAAAAAGAACAACCCCAGCCTGTCCAGTCTCTCTTCATAGCTCAAGCGCTCCAGCCCAGGTAACATCCTGGTGAATCTCCTCTGCACCCTCTCCAATGCAATCACATCCCTCCTATAGTATGGTGACCAGAACTGCCCACAGTATTCCAGCTGTGGCCTAACTAAAGTTTTGTACAGCTCCATCATAACCTCCCTGTTCTTATATTCTATGCCTCGGCTAATGAAGGCAGGTATCCCATATGCTTTTTTAACCACCTTATTATCTACCTGTCCTGCTGCCTTCAGGGATCCACGTGCATGCACACCAAGGTCCCTCTGATCCTCTGTCCTTCCTATGATCCTACCATTCATTGTATATCCCCTTACCTTTTTTGTCCTCTCAAAATGCATCACCTCACACTTTTCAAGGTGAAATTCAATTTGCCACTGTTCTGAACATCTGACCAACCCATCTATATGGTCCTGTAGCCTGAGGCTTCCCAACTCGCTATTTACCACTGCACCAATGTCCGTGTCATCTGCGAACTTATAATCATAGCTCCTACATTCAAATCTAAATCATTAATGTACACTACAAAAGCAAAGGACCCAACACCGATCTCTGCGGTACACCACTGGACACAGGCTTCCAGTCACAAAAACAACATTCGATGATCACCCTCTGCCTCCTGCTACTAAGACAATTTTGGATCCAATGTGCCAAATTACCCTGGATCCCATGGGCTCTAACGTTCTTGACCAGCCTCCCATGTGGGGCTTTTCAAAGGCCTTACTGAAGTTCATGTAGACTACATCAATTGCACTATCCTCATCCACACACCTTGTCAGCTCCTCGAAAAATGCAATCAAATTGGTCAGACATGATCTCCCCCTGACAAAGCCATGCGGACTATCCTTGATTAATCCCTGCCTCTCCAAGTGGAGACTATTTCTGTCACTCAGAATTTTTTCCAATAATTTCCCTACCACTGATGTTAGGCTCACTGGCCTGTAATTCCCTGGTTTATCCCTACTAGCCTTCTTGAACATTGATACTACGTTAGCTGTTCTCCAGGCCTCTGGCACCTCCCCTGTGGCCAGAGAGGTTCTGAAAATTTGTGTCAGAGCCCCTGCAATCTCCTCCCTTGCTTCACAAAGCAGCCTGGGATACATCTCGTCAGGGCCTGGGGATTTATCCACTTTTAAGCACGATAAAACCGCTAGTACCTCCTCCCTCTCAATACTAATTTGTTCAAGTATATCATAATCCCGCTGCCTGATTTCAATGCTATATCATCCTTCTCCATAGTGAACACAGATGCAAAATATTCATTTAAATCCTCAACGACATCTTCCGGCTCTACACACCGATTGCCACTTTGGTCCTTAATGGGCCCTACTCTTTCCCTGGTTATCCTCTTGCCCTTAATATACTTAGAAAACACCTTGGGATTTTTCTTTATTTGGCCCGCCAGTGTTTTTTCATGCTCCCTCTTCACTCTCCTAATTAATTTTTTAATACCCCCCTGCACTTTTTATACTCCTCTATGTCTTCCACTGTTTTTAGTCCTTTGTATCTGCCAAAAGCTTCCCTTTTCCTAATCCATTCTTGTATATCCCTTGACATCCAGGGTTCCTGGGCTTGTTGGTCCCACCCTTGACCTTAACGGGAATATGTTGGCATTTACCCTCTCTACTTCGTTTATGAAAGATTCCCATTGCTCTGATGTGGAATTTCCTACACGTATCTGATCCAAGTACATTTTGACCTGATCCTGCCTTATTATCTTAAAATCGGCCTTCCCTCAATTTTCAATCTTTATTTCCGGTCTATCTTTGTCCTTTTCCATGACTACCTGAAATCTCACCGAATTATGGTCACTGTCACCAAAATGCTCTCCTCCTGACATGGATGCACTTTAAGAATTCTGCACCCTCTAAGCCTTTCACACTCTTACTTTCCCAGTTAATATTGGGGAAGTTGAAATCCCCTACTATTATTACCCTATTACTTCTACACTTCTCTGAGATTTGCCTACATATCTGTTCCTCTATCTCCTCCTGAATGTTTGGGAGCCTATATAACACTCCCAGCAAAGTGCTTGCCCCCTTTTTGTTTTTAAGTTTTACCCATATGGCCTCATTAAAGGTAACTGCTAAGATATCATCCCTCCTTAAAGCAGTAATTGACTCCTTGATTAATATTGCGACACCCCCTCCTCTTTTACACCCACCCCCCTCTTTCTGGCCTGAATATTCTATACCCCTGAATATTGAGCTGAAACAGCTTGAGTTGTTGTATTAGTTTGAGGGTCCGTGTTAGTTAGAGGGTCTGTATTAGTTTGAGGTGCTGTATTAGTTTGAGGGTCTGTATTAGTTTGAGGGCTGTATTAGTTTCAGGAGTTGTATTAGTTTGAGGGGCTGTATTAATTTGAGGGCAGTAATAGTTTGAGGGCTGTATTAGTTTGAGGGGCTGTATTAGTTTGAGGGGCTGTGTTAGTTTCACGGGTTGTATTAGTTTCAGGGGTTGTATTCGTTTGAGGTGCTCTATTAGTTTCAGCGTCTGAAGTTTTTGAGTTGCTGCATTTGTTTGAGGGGCTTTATCAGTATGAGAGGCTTATTAGTTTTAGGTGCTGTTTTAGTTTGATTATCTGTATTAGTTTGAGGGGCTGTATTAGTTTGAGGGGTTGTATTTATTTGAGGGGTTGTATTGGTTGATGGACTGTATTAGTTTGAGAGGCTGAATTAGTTTGAGGTGCTGTATTAGTTTGAGGGTCTGTATTACTTGGAGGGGCTGTATTAGTTTGAGAGGCTGCATTAGTTTGAGGTGCTGTATTAGTTTGAGGGTCTGTATTAGTTTGAGGTACTGTATTAGTTTGAGGGTCTGTATTAGTTTGAGGGGCTGTATTAGTTTGAGAGGCTGCATTAGTTTGAGGTGCTGTATTAGTTTGAGGAGCTGTATTAGTTTGAGAGGCTCTATTAGTTTGTGGCGCTCTATTGATTGGAGGGGCTGTATTATGTTTAGGGGCTGTATAGGTTTAAGGGGTTGCATTCGTTTGAGGGGCTGTTTTAGTTTAAGAGCCTCTAATAGGTTGAGGCAGTGTATTAGTTTGAGGCGCTGTATTAGTTTGGTTATTTTTATTGTATATAATAGTTTCACTACTTTGAGGGGGTGTATTGGTTTGAGGGGTTGCAGTACTTTGAGGATCCATCGGAACAATATCCCCACTTGAATTGCTTAACTGAATGGCCACAGTTAAAGACGGCAGCCCCATCCCAGTGTGCAACAGAGCAGCCCTGTGAGGACACTCTAACTTTAAGAACTTAATTACTGAATGTCTACAGCAGAGTGAAGGGTATACCTGGATCAAGATGAGATCCAGATATTGGCCTGATGGTGTTTGAAGCAACATCCCCATTGCTGCGAGAATACAGCTGGCAATTTCCATTAGTTAATTGATGTCTTTGGGGCTTTCGATTTCAATCTCAGCACTAAATATATTCTTTCACAACAGGGAATTAACTCAGCTGTCGTAATCAGTTTGATCAAATTTTAAAAGTAACTATTTTGACCGATGTTGCAACCTCAATGTCCACGTGGAGATCCCGCAAGGTATAAATTAAGAGGTGTAGGATAATTCAGCTCATAATTCAGAGAGATTGCCTGCAGCACGAATGGTCACATCGCTTCACACAGAAAATGCATGGAGCAATTAATCTTGTCCGGGAAATGTACTACCCTATCCTGGCCATTATTGGTGTCCCTGGTAAGTGACTATAACCATTGAAGTTATGTAAATATCTGTATGACCAGGTCTCTGGTTTTGCTCTGAGATTGATAATGTAACTTTTTGATGTACTGGCCTCCTTTATACAGACACCTGAGCAGTGATACCATTCTGTTAAGTTAAATGTCTTGAATTTCCTGTGCGGATTTATTCCATTGACTCAACTGAAAACAAACCTCTGTTTCTATCTCACAGGCTCGGGGAATAATCAAGTTATTGCATTTAATGGAATATAGTGTAATGTTAAATCAGATAATCAGTGCGGGCAACTCTCTGAGAGAACGTATTACTAGGAGTATCTGTCACTGTAGAACTGTACTGAGTGTTGTTCACTAACCGGAGTGGATCACCTGACCCCAGTGACCATGTATTACTGGGAGTATCTGTCACTGTAGGGCTGTACTGAGTGTGGGTCACTAACTCGAGTGGAACAACTGACCCCAGTGGCCATGTGTTACTGGGAGTGTCTATCACTGTGGAACTGTACTCAGTGTGGGTTACTAACCAGAGTGGAAGAAGCCGGTTCTATATTGAAATCATTGTTTCAGGTGACTGACCTCTCCCCTCCATTGAGCTGCCCCCGTGTTCTACGAATCGACGACGAAGGGGAAGACTTTTGTTGCTAAAATCCTGTCTGGGCTCAGACACGGAGAATGCTTGATTTGTAATTTCCCGTCTATTTTCCCTTCTCTTTTTCACAGTTAATTTAGTGGCGATTGTGATCCTCTCGCTGGGAAAGTGCGAACTCTCCAACTGCACCACACGCTACCTGGTGGCTATGGCAGCGGCGGATCTACTGGTGATAATCACTGAGGTCATACTGATGTGGATTAATTGGTTTTATTTCCCGGGATCTTTCCTGGACATCACTCCTGTGTGTAGTGCTATCACTGCCCTGGCCGGTGCAGCCACAGAATGTTCAGTCTGGTTCACCGTCACTTTCACCTTTGATCGATTTGTTGCCATTTGTTGCCAAAAGCTGAAATCAAAATATTGCTGCGAGAAAACTGCGGCTGTGGTTTTAGCAACAACCTGCATTCTGCTCTGTTCAAAGAACGTCCCCTTGTACTTTACACTTGAACCTGGAGAGATAATCGACAATGTACCGTGGTTTTGTTACACAATCCCAAGCTATTTTACTGATCCCGGATGGGTAGGATTTGACTGGTTTGATACGGTTTTAACCCCATTGCTCCCATTCGCTTTAATATTGTTGCTCAACGCTCTGACAGTCAGACACATTTTAGGGACCAGCCGAGTCCGTAAGGGACTGAGGGGTGAGAGCAAGGGAGAGAATCGCAGTGACCCAGAGATGGAGAGCAGAAGGAAGTCTGTGATTTTACTGTTCACAATATCCGGCAGCTTCATACTTCTGTGGTTGACAAATGTTATACATTTCTTTTATTATAGCATTTCAGGAAACGATAATTACAATGTTTCTTTATATAACCTTAAAGAAGCCGGATTTATGCTGCGGAATTTAAGTTGCTGCACCAACACATTTATTTATGGGGTGACCCAGTCCAAGTTCAGAGAGCAGTTGAAGAGTGCGGTGAAATATCCGGTTACCTCAATTATTCAATTAATTAAGAATCAGAACAACTGAGCGCAGCCCAGAGGCGGGTCCCAGTGTTTCCAGCCCAGGAATGTAATATTTCGCTCCATAGTTCCATCAACACAATTACACCACGTATCGCTGGTGATCTGAAAATACACCCAGGGGCGGGGCAAGCACTGTGTTTAGGACATGGCACTATTTCTGACTGACATTTCCCATATTATCTTTCGGGAAAGGACCACTAATTTGTGCATTCTGTCTGAGCGCTACTGTAAAAGAGTCTGTTCAGCTATTTAGTGCATCAATTAATGTGCAGCTTCCAGAGTAAGAGCCTCGTCAATAGGACGGCAGACAGAGCCAAGCTGCCGTTCAGAGGATTACATTACATAGTATATACAGCAAACCAACAGGCCATTCGGCCCAAGTAGTCTGTGCTGGTATTTATTCTCCACACGAATCTGCTCCCATTGTATCTACCTCATCTCAGCCTTTCAGTATTTCTTTCTATTCCCATTTCTCTCATGCACACATTCAAGTTCACTTTGATACCATCGAAGTTATTTGCCTCAACCATTTCCTGTGGTAGTGAATTCCACATTCTAAAAAATCTGCGAAATTAAACTGCTCCTTATTTCCCTATGAATTTATTAGTAACTACCTTGTATGTTTGGCACCGAGTTTTAGATTCTCCCACATGTCTGGATGAGTGCAGCTCCAACAACACTAAAGACGCAGGACACCAACCAGGACAAAGCAGCCCGCTTGATTGGCACCCCATTCACCACCTTAATCATTCACTCCCTCCACCACCGGCGTACCGTGGTTGCAGTGTGTACCATCTACAAGATGCACTGCAGCAACTCGCCAAGGCTTCTTCGGCAGCACCTCCCGAACCCGCGACCGCTTCCACCTAGAAGGACAAGGGCAGCAGATGCATGGTAACAGCATCATTTTCAATTCCCCTCCTAGTCAAAAACCATCGTGACATGGAAGTAACAACACGCTGGAAAAACTCAGCAGGCCAGGCAGCATCCGTGGAGAGAGAAAGAGAGTTAACGTTTCAGGTCGATGACCTTTCTGATGAAAGGTCATCGACCTGAAACGTTAACTCTCTTTCTCTCTCCACGGATGCTGCCTGGCCTGCTGAGTTTTTCCAGCGTTTTCTGTTGTTATTTCGGATTTCCAGCATCCGCAGTATTTTGCTATCGTGACCTGGAAGTATATCGCCATTCATTCATTGTCGCTGGGTCAAAATCCTGGAACTCCCTCCCTAACAGTGAGTACCTCAACTGCAAGGACTGCTGCGGTTTAAGAATGCGGCTCACCTCAACTTTCTCAAGGGCAATTAGGAATGGGCAATAAATTCTGGCGTTGCCAGCGACGCCCAGAACCCATGAACGAATAAAAAAAGGTGGAAACGTACTGTCCACATTCAGTCATCATTTGCAATACCTCTATGAGGCCTCCTCTAAGTCCCCTCTATTCTAAAGCAAAAATGCCCAAATTGTTCAATCTTTCCCGATAGCTGTGGACTCTCAGTTCTCTTGCCGTCCAGCCAAATATTTGTAAAACCGAAGGCATTGGAACCCGCCACAAACTCCATTGCCTAACCTCCGACTCCATCCCACTCCATGACACCTGTCTGAGGCTGAAACAGACCATTCGCAACCTTGGTGCGGTATTTGACCGCGGGATGATTTTCCGAGCACATATCCACTCCATCACCAGGACGGCCTATTTCCACCCCCGTAACATCACTTAACTCCACCCCTGCCTCAGCTCATCTGCTGCTCAATCCTTCATCCATGCCTTTGGTAGCTCTAGACTTGGCAACTCCAATGCTCTTCTTTCCAACTTCCCATCTCACACCATCCATAAGCTTGAGCTGATCCAAAACTCTGCTGCCCGTTTATTAGCTCGCACCACATCCCAATATAACATCACTCGCTGAGGTCCATTGGCTCCCCGTCCTGCAACGCATCAATTTTAAAATCATCAACCTTTTTTTTCAAATCTCTACATCCCCTCCATGTCTGTAAAACTTCCTTCAGCTCTGTGACCCCCCGAGATCACTCTGCTCCTTCAAATCTGTCATCTTGCACATCCCCGATTTTTACCGCTCCACCATTTGTGGCCCTGCTTTCAGCTGCCTACGCCCAAACTTCTGGGATCCGCTCCATAATCATCTCTGCCTCTCTAACTCTCTCTCCTCCTTTTAAGATGCTCCTTAAAACTTACCTATTTCACCAATTGTTTTGTCATCTTTCCTAATATCTCCTTATGTGGCTCCGTTTCAAGTTGTGTTTGATAACGCTCCTGTGAAGCGCCTTGGGAGATTTCACTACATTAAAGGCGCGATATAACTGCAATTGTTGTTGTTGTAAATATTTATTGCACTTTTTCCAATACTTCAATGGCCTTTTTACAGTATGGAGACCATTAACTATGCACAGTTCTCTAAGTGTGATATGACCAGGTCCTTTACAACTTTAACACAACTTACAATGGATTTACTGCACCGAGACATGTCCTTCGGCCCCAAATGTCTATGTCGGTGTTTTTGCTCCACACGAGCCTCCTCCCACCTTCCTTCATCTAACCCAGTCAAAATATCCTTCTATTAATTTCTCCCTGATGTGCTTATCTCGCTTCCCCTTAAATGTATCTATTCTATTTACACCAACTATTGCTTGTGGTAGCGAGTTCCACGTTCTGACCACTCTCTGATTAAACCGTTTTCTGTTGCATTCCTAATTGGATTTATTAAAGACTATCTTAAATCTATGGCCCCGAGTTCTGGTCTCTCCCACAAATGGAAATATCTCATCTACGTCTACCCTCTCAAACACTTTGATAATCTTAAAGAACACTATCTGATCATCACTCAGTCCTCTGTCCGCTCAGTTCTGGTATTATTCTTGTAAATACATTTTGCAGCTTCTCCAGTGCCTCTATGCCAATATTATAAGATGGCGACAAAAATGTTGGCAATATTCTAATGGTCTAACCAAGGTTCTATACAAGTTTAATATAACTTCTCTGCTTTACAATTGCAGCCCTCTAGAAATTAACCCCAGTGTTTTCTTTGTTTATATGCCTTGGACAACCTGCATTGCTACATTTAGTGATTTGTTTATTTTTACCGTCACATATCTCTTCTCCAGAACTCCATTTAGACACTTATTTTCCAAGTATTATGTGACCTCCTCATTCTTCCTATAAAAATGAACTAACTCACACTTCCCTAATGGAAATTATTTGCCAATTAGAAGCCATTCTGCAAGTTTATTAACGTCTTCCTGGATTCTGTCGCAGTCCTCCACTTTATTAACAATAAACCCCCATTTTGGTGGCATCCACAAACTTTGAAATTGCACTTCCGATTCTCGAGTCCAAATTGTTGTTTTAAATGGTGAATAAGAATGGTTCCAGCACCGATCATTGTGGAACACCACTTCACACCATTTGCCAACTTCACTACTCTTGATTTCTACTGCATTAGAAATAAACCCCAGTTCATCGCGAGCATTGTAACTTGCTGTGCTGACCTGTGCTACTGATTTTAATTACTTGTATCCCGAGATCGCCTTGTTCTTCGGCCCCAGTCAGTTTCTTATTGTCTAAGGTGCTGGTGATGAAAGAATCTTAAAATGGTACCGCGCAGAAGCTCATTCGGCCCATCGTGCCTGTGCCGGCTCTTTGGTAGAGCTATCCAATGAATAACACTCCTCTGCTCTTATTTTTGAATTTTGTTTTACAACAAGTATCCTTTCCAAATCCCTGCTGAATGTTCCTAATGTATCTGCTTCCACCAATCTTTCAGGCAGAGCATTCCAAATCACAAAACTCGCTCTGGAAAACAGGCCTGCTCATGTCGTCTGTGGTTCTTTTGCCACTCGCATTGAATCTGTGTTCTCTGGTTACCGACCTATCTGCCACTGGAAACAATTGCTCCTAATTTACTCTGTCAAATGAATTTACGATTTTGAACTCTTCTATAAAATCTCTTCTTATCCTTCTCTTCTCGAAGGAGAACAATCCCAGTTTCCCCAGTTTCTCCGCATAACTTAAGTCCTTCAATCCTGGTACCATTCTTTAAATCTGTTTTTAGCTCCACTGATCTTTTTTTCCTGTTAATAAAATATAAACCAGTAAACTGAGTAAGGAGATAACTGTATCTGCAGGAAAGAGGTTCAATTAGAAGGTGTTACATGAATGTGTTTTTAACCAAAGATCAGCCATGAACTGATTGAATGGTGGAGCAGGCTCGAAGGGCCGAATAGCTTCCTGCTGCTCCTATTTATTATGTTCTTATATTGTCCAGTCAGTCTGTGTCCTCCTGAAGTCTGTTAATGTCCTCCTCGTTGGGAACTACATTTCCGAATGTCGTTTCACTTACAGTCTATAAAATGATGCTGTGTTTTTACCCAACTCTCTGTTATTAATATGCATCAAAAATAGCGATTCCTGGTGTACACCACTGTATACCTCCCTCCAGTCTCAACTAAAAAATGTCATTTTGTACGAACAGTTTGCCTGGCGCGAAAGCATCTGAATTTCAAAGGAGCACGCAGGAAAGACTGCCTTGCTGTGCTTTCTGGCAGGGAGCTTGCTGTAGCTTACCTGCTGGTCTAGTGGTTAGGATGCGGCGCTCTCACCGCCGCGGCCCGGGTTCGATTCCCGGTCAGGGAACAGTGCGTTTTGGGGCTGTTTGAAATGCCACCATTCAACGCACATTCGCGAAACGATGCTCGCCCCTGATCTAACGCAGCAGTTATGCAAAATACACTGCCTTGATTTCTGTAAAATGCATGCTGTTTCAAAGGCAGCAGGAAATGATTAGCCCTTTCTGTCGACTTTTAGACTTGCTGATTGACACTTGAAATGTTGCCAACATTTAACTGCAGTTCACAGTGTCAGGACAGTCACGGTTATTATCAGTCTTCCGTGTATCTTCTTGCCCACTGCATCTCCCTAACAAACTTAGCTTATCACAGGCACGGCTATCAATCAATTCGTTGCCAGTGTGAAAAATGCAGCATTCGAAACTTAGCAACGTGTGCAAGACTGGAATCAGAGAGTGCCTGGGCAGTGATAACTTAACCTGAGCATGAAGATATTCATTAGGCCTGAGCCCTTCCTGTATTGCCCACTGAGTGAGGAACGAAGAGACCACAGGCCGGGATGCAGCCTGGGCATTTTCAGTTCTGTGTGGGAGCACCATACCTGCGGCTGAAGATTGAACTTGACATCATTTCAGCTTGTCTCGTGATCAGTGAGACTTCGGCCCGTCTCTCACTTCACAACCCATCAGTGCGGAGAAAAGAACATTGAATTTTACACATGTGTTGTGTTCTGTAACTATATTGGTTCATTCCACGCTGTGTCCAACACGGTGAGGTCCCCCCGGCTGTGTCAGCTTTGTATCTTTATCCAAAACCCAGCTTTATATGAACACAACCTGAGCTCCGAGATCCCATTCGGGTCACATTGCCCGAAGTGAGGAATGAGCCGGAGGAGTAATGCCACCCGGGGTTAGAAAATCCTACAAAAGAATGACACAAGAAGGACTTTGCTGTGAGACCGAAATAGCTCAGTTGGGAGAGCATTAGACTGAAGATCTAAAGGTCCCTGGTTCGATCCCGGGATCCGGCAGGTTTCAGTTACTTTTTGTCTCCTTCACTATAAGAGGAACGATTCAAGAGAGATTTTCCACTTCTGAGCTCGCGTCTACCAAAGAAATGAGCCCGAAACACGTTAGATCCGGCTCCAACCGCCCGCTGCTGGTTCGAATCCAGTCGGGGTCCCGCCGGCTCTCTTTTTACCGGGACAGTGTTGGAGGGAGGGGCTGTTCAGCGGTGGTGCGATAATAAATTTTAGAATGAGTTTTGTTAGATTAAAGAGCTCTTTCTCTGTAACTTTCGATTGACACTCTGCCCAGATGTATACAGGAACAGTTGACAATGTTTAAGCGATGTGGTGTGTTCAATGTTTGTGCAGTAAATCGGTCACCCAGTGTGAGACTGAAAAACAATCCCCCAGGCTGGGTGCGAGTCTATCCGTTGTGCGCTTTGTGGCCGGTTAGCTCAGTTGGCGAGAGCGTGGTGCTAATAACGCCAAGGTCGCGGGTTCGATCCCCGTACGGGCCATCAGAATGTTTTCATAGTTTTACGCTTTTCTCGCACATTTCAAATAGAAACTTTATAATGAAACCAATCCACGCAGACTCTCACGGGGGAATTATTTGGAATAACATCCATTGCACCTTTGCCACCGAGGCGGAGAGACGTTTATTTGTGTTTTTGTGTTTGCCGATGAACGTTGAACTGGCGGCCTGTTCCCGTTAATGGTCACAAGCGGGTAAGAGACAGACAGAGCGGCTCTGACCCCGCGAGATGGGCAAAAGGCTCAGGAGTAAATGCATCAATGAAATGTAGGCCCGGCCCCGAGAGAGGCAACATCCAGAGCACAGAAGGAAATCGATTTCAAGTGCATGCCTATCAGCACTTGCTGCCGTGGTTTCGCGAACACGTCTTTTGTGTTCTCAACTAAAAAATGTCATTTTGTACGAACAGTTTGCCTGGCGCGAAAGCATCTGAATTTCAAAGGAGCACGCAGGAAAGACTGCCTTGCTGTGCTTTCTGGCAGGGAGCTTGCTGTAGCTTCCCTGGTGGTCTAGTGGTTAGGATGCGGCGCTCTCACCGCCGCGGCCCGGGTTCGATTCCCGGTCAGGGAACAGTGCGTTTTGGGGCTGTTTGAAATGCCACCATTCAACGCACATTCGCGAAACGATGCTCGCCCCTGATCTAACGCAGCAGTTATGCAAAATACACTGCCTTGATTTCTGTAAAATGCATGCTGTTTCAAAGGCAGCAGGAAATGATTAGCCCTTTCTGTCGACTTTTAGACTTGCTGATTGACACTTGAAATGTTGCCAACATTTAACTGCAGTTCACAGTGTCAGGACAGTCACGGTTATTATCAGTCTTCCGTGTATCTTCTTGCCCACTGCATCTCCCTAACAAACTTAGCTTATCACAGGCACGGCTATCAATCAATTCGTTGCCAGTGTGAAAAATGCAGCATTCGAAACTTAGCAACGTGTGCAAGACTGGAATCAGAGAGTGCCTGGGCAGTGATAACTTAACCTGAGCATGAAGATATTCATTAGGCCTGAGCCCTTCCTGTATTGCCCACTGAGTGAGGAACGAAGAGACCACAGGCCGGGATGCAGCCTGGGCATTTTCAGTTCTGTGTGGGAGCACCATACCTGCGGCTGAAGTTTGAACTTGACATCATTTCAGCTTGTCTCGTGATCAGTGCGGCTCAGTGAGACTTCGGCCCGTCTCTCCCTTCACAACCCATCAGTGCGGAGAAAAGAACATTGAATTTTACACATGTGTTGTGTTCTGTAACTGTATTGGTTCATTCCACGCTGTGTCCAACACGGTGAGGTCCCCCCGGCTGTGTCAGCTTTGTATCTTTATCCAAAACCCAGCTTTACATGAACACAACCTGAGCTCCGAGATCTGGTCGGGTCACATTGCCCGAAGTGAGGAATGAGCCGGAGGAGTAATGCCACCCGGGGTTAGAAAATCCGCCAAAAGAATGACACAAGATGGAATTTGCTGTGAGGCCGAAATAGCTCAGTTGGGAGAGCGTTAGACTGAAGATCTAAAGGTCCCTGGTTCGATCCCGGGTTTCGGCAGGTTTTAGTTACTTTTTGTCTCCTTCACTATAAGAGGAACGATTCAGGAGAGATTTTCCACTTCTGAGCTCGCGTCTGCCAAAGAAATGGGCCCGAAACACGTTAGATCCGGCTCCAACCGCCCGCTGCTGGTTCGAATCCAGTCGGGGTCCCGCCGGATCTCTTTTTACCTGGACAGTGTTGGAGGGGGGGTGGGCTGTTCAGCGGTGGTGCGATAATAAATTTTAGAATGAGTTTTGTTAGATTAAAGAGCTCTTTCTCTGTAACTTTCGATTGACACTCTGCCCAGATGTATACAGGAACAGTTGACAATGTTTAAGCGATGTGGTGTGTTCAATATTTGTGCAGTAAATCGGTCACCCAGTGTGAGCCTGAAAAACAATCCCCCAGGCTGGGTGCGAACCTATCCGTTGCGCGCTTTGTGGCCGGTTAGCTCAGTTGGCGAGAGCGTGGTGCTAATAACGCCAAGGTCGCGGGTTCGATCCCCGTACGGGCCATCAGAATGTTTTCATAATTTTACGCTTTTCTCGCACATTTCAAATAGAAACTTTATAATGAAACCAATCCACGCAGACTCTCACGGGGGAATTATTTGGAATAACATCCATTGAACCTTTGCCACCGAGGCGGAGAGACGTTTATTTGTGTTTTTGGGTTTGCTGATGAACGTTGAACTGGCGGCCTGTTCCCGTTAATGGTCACAAGCAGGTAAGAGACAGACAGAGCGGCTCTGACCCCGCGAGATGGGCAAAAGGCTCAGGAGTAAATGCATCAATGAAATGTAGGCCCGGCCCCGAGAGAGGCAACATCCAGAGCACAGAAGGAAATCGATTTCAAGTGCATGCCTATCAGCACTTGCTGCCATGGTTTCGCGAACACGTCTTTTGTGTTCTCAACTAAAAAATGTCATTTTGTACGAACAGTTTGCCTGGCGCGAAAGCATCTGAATTTCAAAGGAGCACGCAGGAAAGACTGCCTTGCTGTGCTTTCTGGCAGGGAGCTTGCTGTAGCTTCCCTGGTGGTCTAGTGGTTAGGATGCGGCGCTCTCACCGCCGCGGCCCGGGTTCGATTCCCGGTCAGGGAACAGTGCGTTTTGGGGCTGTTTGAAATGCCACCATTCAACGCACATTCGCGAAACGATGCTCGCCCCTGATCTAACGCGACAGTTATGCAAAATACACTGCCTTGATTTCTGTAAAATGCATGCTGTTTCAAAGGCAGCAGGAAATGATTAGCCCTTTCTGTCGACTTTTAGACTTGCTGATTGACACTTGAAATGTTGCCAACATTTAACTGCAGTTCACAGTGTCAGGACAGTCACGGTTATTATCAGTCTTCCGTGTATCTTCTTGCCCACTGCATCTCCCTAACAAACTTAGCTTATCACAGGCACGGCTATCAATCAATTCGTTGCCAGTGTGAAAAATGCAGCATTCGAAGCTTAGCAACGTGTGCAAGACTGGAATCAGAGAGTGCCTGGGCAGTGATAACTTAACCTGAGCATGAAGATATTCATTAGGCCTGAGCCCTTCCTGTATTGCCCACTGAGTGAGGAACGAAGAGACCACAGGCCGGGATGCAGCCTGGGCATTTTCAGTTCTGTGTGGGAGCACCATACCTGCGGCTGAAGTTTGAACTTGACATCATTTCAGCTTGTCTCGTGATCAGTGCGGCTCAGTGAGACTTCGGCCCGTCTCTCCCTTCACAACCCATCAGTGCGGAGAAAAGAACATTGAATTTTACACATGTGTTGTGTTCTGTAACTGTATTGGTTCATTCCACGCTGTGTCCAACACGGTGAGGTCCCCCCGGCTGTGTCAGCTTTGTATCTTTATCCAAAACCCAGCTTTACATGAACACAACCTGAGCTCCGAGATCTGGTCGGGTCACATTGCCCGAAGTGAGGAATGAGCCGGAGGAGTAATGCCACCCGGGGTTAGAAAATCCTCCAAAAGAATGACACAAGATGGAATTTGCTGTGAGGCCGAAATAGCTCAGTTGGGAGAGCGTTAGACTGAAGATCTAAAGGTCCCTGGTTCGATCCCGGGTTTCGGCAGGTTTTAGTTACTTTTTGTCTCCTTCACTATAAGAGGAACGATTCAGGAGAGATTTTCCACTTCTGAGCTCGCGTCTACCAAAGAAATGGGCCCGAAACACGTTAGATCCGGCTCCAACCGCCCGCTGCTGGTTCGAATCCAGTCGGGGTCCCGCCGGATCTCTTTTTACCTGGACAGTGTTGGAGGGGGGGTGGGCTGTTCAGCGGTGGTGCGATAATAAATTTTAGAATGAGTTTTGTTAGATTAAAGAGCTCTTTCTCTGTAACTTTCGATTGACACTCTGCCCAGATGTATACAGGAACAGTTGACAATGTTTAAGCGATGTGGTGTGTTCAATATTTGTGCAGTAAATCGGTCACCCAGTGTGAGCCTGAAAAACAATCCCCCAGGCTGGGTGCGAACCTATCCGTTGCGCGCTTTGTGGCCGGTTAGCTCAGTTGGCGAGAGCGTGGTGCTAATAACGCCAAGGTCGCGGGTTCGATCCCCGTACGGGCCATCAGAATGTTTTCATAATTTTACGCTTTTCTCGCACATTTCAAATAGAAACTTTATAATGAAACCAATCCACGCAGACTCTCACGGGGGAATTATTTGGAATAACATCCATTGAACCTTTGCCACCGAGGCGGAGAGACGTTTATTTGTGTTTTTGGGTTTGCTGATGAACGTTGAACTGGCGGCCTGTTCCCGTTAATGGTCACAAGCAGGTAAGAGACAGACAGAGCGGCTCTGACCCCGCGAGATGGGCAAAAGGCTCAGGAGTAAATGCATCAATGAAATGTAGGCCCGGCCCCGAGAGAGGCAACATCCAGAGCACAGAAGGAAATCGATTTCAAGTGCATGCCTATCAGCACTTGCTGCCATGGTTTCGCGAACACGTCTTTTGTGTTCTCAACTAAAAAATGTCATTTTGTACGAACAGTTTGCCTGGCGCGAAAGCATCTGAATTTCAAAGGAGCACGCAGGAAAGACTGCCTTGCTGTGCTTTCTGGCAGGGAGCTTGCTGTAGCTTCCCTGGTGGTCTAGTGGTTAGGATGCGGCGCTCTCACCGCCGCGGCCCGGGTTCGATTCCCGGTCAGGGAACAGTGCGTTTTGGGGCTGTTTGAAATGCCACCATTCAACGCACATTCGCGAAACGATGCTCGCCCCTGATCTAACGCGACAGTTATGCAAAATACACTGCCTTGATTTCTGTAAAATGCATGCTGTTTCAAAGGCAGCAGGAAATGATTAGCCCTTTCTGTCGACTTTTAGACTTGCTGATTGACACTTGAAATGTTGCCAACATTTAACTGCAGTTCACAGTGTCAGGACAGTCACGGTTATTATCAGTCTTCCGTGTATCTTCTTGCCCACTGCATCTCCCTAACAAACTTAGCTTATCACAGGCA
This sequence comes from Squalus acanthias, assembly GCA_030390025.1. Classification (NCBI taxonomy): domain Eukaryota; kingdom Metazoa; phylum Chordata; class Chondrichthyes; order Squaliformes; family Squalidae; genus Squalus; species Squalus acanthias. The sequence continues at coordinate 32,137 of JASTWF010001342.1, read as the reverse complement.
CGGCTATCAATCAATTCGTTGCCAGTGTGAAAAATGCAGCATTCGAAACTTAGCAACGTGTGCAAGACTGGAATCAGAGAGTGCCTGGGCAGTGATAACTTAACCTGAGCATGAAGATATTCATTAGGCCTGAGCCCTTCCTGTATTGCCCACTGAGTGAGGAACGAAGAGACCACAGGCCGGGATGCAGCCTGGGCATTTTCAGTTCTGTGTGGGAGCACCATACCTGCGGCTGAAGTTTGAACTTGACATCATTTCAGCTTGTCTCGTGATCAGTGCGGCTCAGTGAGACTTCGGCCCGTCTCTCCCTTCACAACCCATCAGTGCGGAGAAAAGAACATTGAATTTTACACATGTGTTGTGTTCTGTAACTGTATTGGTTCATTCCACGCTGTGTCCAACACGGTGAGGTCCCCCCGGCTGTGTCAGCTTTGTATCTTTATCCAAAACCCAGCTTTACATGAACACAACCTGAGCTCCGAGATCTGGTCGGGTCACATTGCCCGAAGTGAGGAATGAGCCGGAGGAGTAATGCCACCCGGGGTTAGAAAATCCTCCAAAAGAATGACACAAGATGGAATTTGCTGTGAGGCCGAAATAGCTCAGTTGGGAGAGCGTTAGACTGAAGATCTAAAGGTCCCTGGTTCGATCCCGGGTTTCGGCAGGTTTTAGTTACTTTTTGTCTCCTTCACTATAAGAGGAACGATTCAGGAGAGATTTTCCACTTCTGAGCTCGCGTCTGCCAAAGAAATGGGCCCGAAACACGTTAGATCCGGCTCCAACCGCCCGCTGCTGGTTCGAATCCAGTCGGGGTCCCGCCGGATCTCTTTTTACCTGGACAGTGTTGGAGGGGGGGTGGGCTGTTCAGCGGTGGTGCGATAATAAATTTTAGAATGAGTTTTGTTAGATTAAAGAGCTCTTTCTCTGTAACTTTCGATTGACACTCTGCCCAGATGTATACAGGAACAGTTGACAATGTTTAAGCGATGTGGTGTGTTCAATATTTGTGCAGTAAATCGGTCACCCAGTGTGAGCCTGAAAAACAATCCCCCAGGCTGGGTGCGAGCCTATCCGTTGTGCGCTTTGTGGCCGGTTAGCTCAGTTGGCGAGAGCGTGGTGCTAATAACGCCAAGGTCGCGGGTTCGATCCCCGTACGGGCCATCAGAATGTTTTCATAATTTTACGCTTTTCTCGCACATTTCAAATAGAAACTTTATAATGAAACCAATCCACGCAGACTCTCACGGGGGAATTATTTGGAATAACATCCATTGAACCTTTGCCACCGAGGCGGAGAGACGTTTATTTGTGTTTTTGGGTTTGCTGATGAACGTTGAACTGGCGGCCTGTTCCCGTTAATGGTCACAAGCAGGTAAGAGACAGACAGAGCGGCTCTGACCCCGCGAGATGGGCAAAAGGCTCAGGAGTAAATGCATCAATGAAATGTAGGCCCGGCCCCGAGAGAGGCAACATCCAGAGCACAGAAGGAAATCGATTTCAAGTGCATGCCTATCAGCACTTGCTGCCATGGTTTCGCGAACACGTCTTTTGTGTTCTCAACTAAAAAATGTCATTTTGTACGAACAGTTTGCCTGGCGCGAAAGCATCTGAATTTCAAAGGAGCACGCAGGAAAGACTGCCTTGCTGTGCTTTCTGGCAGGGAGCTTGCTGTAGCTTCCCTGGTGGTCTAGTGGTTAGGATGCGGCGCTCTCACCGCCGCGGCCCGGGTTCGATTCCCGGTCAGGGAACAGTGCGTTTTGGGGCTGTTTGAAATGCCACCATTCAACGCACATTCGCGAAACGATGCTCGCCCCTGATCTAACGCGACAGTTATGCAAAATACACTGCCTTGATTTCTGTAAAATGCATGCTGTTTCAAAGGCAGCAGGAAATGATTAGCCCTTTCTGTCGACTTTTAGACTTGCTGATTGACACTTGAAATGTTGCCAACATTTAACTGCAGTTCACAGTGTCAGGACAGTCACGGTTATTATCAGTCTTCCGTGTATCTTCTTGCCCACTGCATCTCCCTAACAAACTTAGCTTATCACAGGCACGGCTATCAATCAATTCGTTGCCAGTGTGAAAAATGCAGCATTCGAAACTTAGCAACGTGTGCAAGACTGGAATCAGAGAGTGCCTGGGCAGTGATAACTTAACCTGAGCATGAAGATATTCATTAGGCCTGAGCCCTTCCTGTATTGCCCACTGAGTGAGGAACGAAGAGACCACAGGCCGGGATGCAGCCTGGGCATTTTCAGTTCTGTGTGGGAGCACCATACCTGCGGCTGAAGTTTGAACTTGACATCATTTCAGCTTGTCTCGTGATCAGTGCGGCTCAGTGAGACTTCGGCCCGTCTCTCCCTTCACAACCCATCAGTGCGGAGAAAAGAACATTGAATTTTACACATGTGTTGTGTTCTGTAACTGTATTGGTTCATTCCACGCTGTGTCCAACACGGTGAGGTCCCCCCGGCTGTGTCAGCTTTGTATCTTTATCCAAAACCCAGCTTTACATGAACACAACCTGAGCTCCGAGATCTGGTCGGGTCACATTGCCCGAAGTGAGGAATGAGCCGGAGGAGTAATGCCACCCGGGGTTAGAAAATCCTCCAAAAGAATGACACAAGATGGAATTTGCTGTGAGGCCGAAATAGCTCAGTTGGGAGAGCGTTAGACTGAAGATCTAAAGGTCCCTGGTTCGATCCCGGGTTTCGGCAGGTTTTAGTTACTTTTTGTCTCCTTCACTATAAGAGGAACGATTCAGGAGAGATTTTCCACTTCTGAGCTCGCGTCTGCCAAAGAAATGGGCCCGAAACACGTTAGATCCGGCTCCAACCGCCCGCTGCTGGTTCGAATCCAGTCGGGGTCCCGCCGGATCTCTTTTTACCTGGACAGTGTTGGAGGGGGGGTGGGGCTGTTCAGCGGTGGTGCGATAATAAATTTTAGAATGAGTTTTGTTAGATTAAAGAGCTCTTTCTCTGTAACTTTCGATTGACACTCTGCCCAGATGTATACAGGAACAGTTGACAATGTTTAAGCGATGTGGTGTGTTCAATATTTGTGCAGTAAATCGGTCACCCAGTGTGAGCCTGAAAAACAATCCCCCAGGCTGGGTGCGAGCCTATCCGTTGTGCGCTTTGTGGCCGGTTAGCTCAGTTGGCGAGAGCGTGGTGCTAATAACGCCAAGGTCGCGGGTTCGATCCCCGTACGGGCCATCAGAATGTTTTCATAATTTTACGCTTTTCTCGCACATTTCAAATAGAAACTTTATAATGAAACCAATCCACGCAGACTCTCACGGGGGAATTATTTGGAATAACATCCATTGAACCTTTGCCACCGAGGCGGAGAGACGTTTATTTGTGTTTTTGGGTTTGCTGATGAACGTTGAACTGGCGGCCTGTTCCCGTTAATGGTCACAAGCAGGTAAGAGACAGACAGAGCGGCTCTGACCCCGCGAGATGGGCAAAAGGCTCAGGAGTAAATGCATCAATGAAATGTAGGCCCGGCCCCGAGAGAGGCAACATCCAGAGCACAGAAGGAAATCGATTTCAAGTGCATGCCTATCAGCACTTGCTGCCATGGTTTCGCGAACACGTCTTTTGTGTTCTCAACTAAAAAATGTCATTTTGTACGAACAGTTTGCCTGGCGCGAAAGCATCTGAATTTCAAAGGAGCACGCAGGAAAGACTGCCTTGCTGTGCTTTCTGGCAGGGAGCTTGCTGTAGCTTCCCTGGTGGTCTAGTGGTTAGGATGCGGCGCTCTCACCGCCGCGGCCCGGGTTCGATTCCCGGTCAGGGAACAGTGCGTTTTGGGGCTGTTTGAAATGCCACCATTCAACGCACATTCGCGAAACGATGCTCGCCCCTGATCTAACGCGACAGTTATGCAAAATACACTGCCTTGATTTCTGTAAAATGCATGCTGTTTCAAAGGCAGCAGGAAATGATTAGCCCTTTCTGTCGACTTTTAGACTTGCTGATTGACACTTGAAATGTTGCCAACATTTAACTGCAGTTCACAGTGTCAGGACAGTCACGGTTATTATCAGTCTTCCGTGTATCTTCTTGCCCACTGCATCTCCCTAACAAACTTAGCTTATCACAGGCACGGCTATCAATCAATTCGTTGCCAGTGTGAAAAATGCAGCATTCGAAACTTAGCAACGTGTGCAAGACTGGAATCAGAGAGTGCCTGGGCAGTGATAACTTAACCTGAGCATGAAGATATTCATTAGGCCTGAGCCCTTCCTGTATTGCCCACTGAGTGAGGAACGAAGAGACCACAGGCCGGGATGCAGCCTGGGCATTTTCAGTTCTGTGTGGGAGCACCATACCTGCGGCTGAAGTTTGAACTTGACATCATTTCAGCTTGTCTCGTGATCAGTGCGGCTCAGTGAGACTTCGGCCCGTCTCTCCCTTCACAACCCATCAGTGCGGAGAAAAGAACATTGAATTTTACACATGTGTTGTGTTCTGTAACTGTATTGGTTCATTCCACGCTGTGTCCAACACGGTGAGGTCCCCCCGGCTGTGTCAGCTTTGTATCTTTATCCAAAACCCAGCTTTACATGAACACAACCTGAGCTCCGAGATCTGGTCGGGTCACATTGCCCGAAGTGAGGAATGAGCCGGAGGAGTAATGCCACCCGGGGTTAGAAAATCCGCCAAAAGAATGACACAAGATGGAATTTGCTGTGAGGCCGAAATAGCTCAGTTGGGAGAGCGTTAGACTGAAGATCTAAAGGTCCCTGGTTCGATCCCGGGTTTCGGCAGGTTTTAGTTACTTTTTGTCTCCTTCACTATAAGAGGAACGATTCAGGAGAGATTTTCCACTTCTGAGCTCGCGTCTGCCAAAGAAATGGGCCCGAAACACGTTAGATCCGGCTCCAACCGCCCGCTGCTGGTTCGAATCCAGTCGGGGTCCCGCCGGATCTCTTTTTACCTGGACAGTGTTGGAGGGGGGGTGGGCTGTTCAGCGGTGGTGCGATAATAAATTTTAGAATGAGTTTTGTTAGATTAAAGAGCTCTTTCTCTGTAACTTTCGATTGACACTCTGCCCAGATGTATACAGGAACAGTTGGCAATGTTTAAGCGATGTGGTGTGTTCAATATTTGTGCAGTAAATCGGTCACCCAGTGTGAGCCTGAAAAACAAACCGCCAGGCTGGGTGCGAGTCTATCCGTTGTGCGCTTTGTGGCCGGTTAGCTCAGTTGGCGAGAGCGTGGTGCTAATAACGCCAAGGTCGCGGGTTCGATCCCCGTACGGGCCATCAGAATGTTTTCATAATTTTACGCTTTTCTCGCACATTTCAAATAGAAACTTTATAATGAAACCAATCCACGCAGACTCTCACGGGGGAATTATTTGGAATAACATCCATTGAACCTTTGCCACCGAGGCGGAGAGACGTTTATTTGTGTTTTTGGGTTTGCTGATGAACGTTGAACTGGCGGCCTGTTCCCGTTAATGGTCACAAGCAGGTAAGAGACAGACAGAGCGGCTCTGACCCCGCGAGATGGGCAAAAGGCTCAGGAGTAAATGCATCAATGAAATGTAGGCCCGGCCCCGAGAGAGGCAACATCCAGAGCACAGAAGGAAATCGATTTCAAGTGCATGCCTATCAGCACTTGCTGCCATGGTTTCGCGAACACGTCTTTTGTGTTCTCAACTAAAAAATGTCATTTTGTACGAACAGTTTGCCTGGCGCGAAAGCATCTGAATTTCAAAGGAGCACGCAGGAAAGACTGCCTTGCTGTGCTTTCTGGCAGGGAGCTTGCTGTAGCTTCCCTGGTGGTCTAGTGGTTAGGATGCGGCGCTCTCACCGCCGCGGCCCGGGTTCGATTCCCGGTCAGGGAACAGTGCGTTTTGGGGCTGTTTGAAATGCCACCATTCAACGCACATTCGCGAAACGATGCTCGCCCCTGATCTAACGCGACAGTTATGCAAAATACACTGCCTTGATTTCTGTAAAATGCATGCTGTTTCAAAGGCAGCAGGAAATGATTAGCCCTTTCTGTCGACTTTTAGACTTGCTGATTGACACTTGAAATGTTGCCAACATTTAACTGCAGTTCACAGTGTCAGGACAGTCACGGTTATTATCAGTCTTCCGTGTATCTTCTTGCCCACTGCATCTCCCTAACAAACTTAGCTTATCACAGGCACGGCTATCAATCAATTCGTTGCCAGTGTGAAAAATGCAGCATTCGAAGCTTAGCAACGTGTGCAAGACTGGAATCAGAGAGTGCCTGGGCAGTGATAACTTAACCTGAGCATGAAGATATTCATTAGGCCTGAGCCCTTCCTGTATTGCCCACTGAGTGAGGAACGAAGAGACCACAGGCCGGGATGCAGCCTGGGCATTTTCAGTTCTGTGTGGGAGCACCATACCTGCGGCTGAAGTTTGAACTTGACATCATTTCAGCTTGTCTCGTGATCAGTGCGGCTCAGTGAGACTTCGGCCCGTCTCTCCCTTCACAACCCATCAGTGCGGAGAAAAGAACATTGAATTTTACACATGTGTTGTGTTCTGTAACTGTATTGGTTCATTCCACGCTGTGTCCAACACGGTGAGGTCCCCCCGGCTGTGTCAGCTTTGTATCTTTATCCAAAACCCAGCTTTACATGAACACAACCTGAGCTCCGAGATCTGGTCGGGTCACATTGCCCGAAGTGAGGAATGAGCCGGAGGAGTAATGCCACCCGGGGTTAGAAAATCCTCCAAAAGAATGACACAAGATGGAATTTGCTGTGAGGCCGAAATAGCTCAGTTGGGAGAGCGTTAGACTGAAGATCTAAAGGTCCCTGGTTCGATCCCGGGTTTCGGCAGGTTTTAGTTACTTTTTGTCTCCTTCACTATAAGAGGAACGATTCAGGAGAGATTTTCCACTTCTGAGCTCGCGTCTCCAAAGAAATGGGCCCGAAACACGTTAGATCCGGCTCCAACCGCCCGCTGCTGGTTCGAATCCAGTCGGGGTCCCGCCGGATCTCTTTTTACCTGGACAGTGTTGGAGGGGGGGTGGGCTGTTCAGCGGTGGTGCGATAATAAATTTTAGAATGAGTTTTGTTAGATTAAAGAGCTCTTTCTCTGTAACTTTCGATTGACACTCTGCCCAGATGTATACAGGAACAGTTGACAATGTTTAAGCGATGTGGTGTGTTCAATATTTGTGCAGTAAATCGGTCACCCAGTGTGAGCCTGAAAAACAATCCCCCAGGCTGGGTGCGAGCCTATCCGTTGTGCGCTTTGTGGCCGGTTAGCTCAGTTGGCGAGAGCGTGGTGCTAATAACGCCAAGGTCGCGGGTTCGATCCCCGTACGGGCCATCAGAATGTTTTCATAATTTTACGCTTTTCTCGCACATTTCAAATAGAAACTTTATAATGAAACCAATCCACGCAGACTCTCACGGGGGAATTATTTGGAATAACATCCATTGAACCTTTGCCACCGAGGCGGAGAGACGTTTATTTGTGTTTTTGGGTTTGCTGATGAACGTTGAACTGGCGGCCTGTTCCCGTTAATGGTCACAAGCAGGTAAGAGACAGACAGAGCGGCTCTGACCCCGCGAGATGGGCAAAAGGCTCAGGAGTAAATGCATCAATGAAATGTAGGCCCGGCCCCGAGAGAGGCAACATCCAGAGCACAGAAGGAAATCGATTTCAAGTGCATGCCTATCAGCACTTGCTGCCATGGTTTCGCGAACACGTCTTTTGTGTTCTCAACTAAAAAATGTCATTTTGTACGAACAGTTTGCCTGGCGCGAAAGCATCTGAATTTCAAAGGAGCACGCAGGAAAGACTGCCTTGCTGTGCTTTCTGGCAGGGAGCTTGCTGTAGCTTCCCTGGTGGTCTAGTGGTTAGGATGCGGCGCTCTCACCGCCGCGGCCCGGGTTCGATTCCCGGTCAGGGAACAGTGCGTTTTGGGGCTGTTTGAAATGCCACCATTCAACGCACATTCGCGAAACGATGCTCGCCCCTGATCTAACGCGACAGTTATGCAAAATACACTGCCTTGATTTCTGTAAAATGCATGCTGTTTCAAAGGCAGCAGGAAATGATTAGCCCTTTCTGTCGACTTTTAGACTTGCTGATTGACACTTGAAATGTTGCCAACATTTAACTGCAGTTCACAGTGTCAGGACAGTCACGGTTATTATCAGTCTTCCGTGTATCTTCTTGCCCACTGCATCTCCCTAACAAACTTAGCTTATCACAGGCACGGCTATCAATCAATTCGTTGCCAGTGTGAAAAATGCAGCATTCGAAACTTAGCAACGTGTGCAAGACTGGAATCAGAGAGTGCCTGGGCAGTGATAACTTAACCTGAGCATGAAGATATTCATTAGGCCTGAGCCCTTCCTGTATTGCCCACTGAGTGAGGAACGAAGAGACCACAGGCCGGGATGCAGCCTGGGCATTTTCAGTTCTGTGTGGGAGCACCATACCTGCGGCTGAAGTTTGAACTTGACATCATTTCAGCTTGTCTCGTGATCAGTGCGGCTCAGTGAGACTTCGGCCCGTCTCTCCCTTCACAACCCATCAGTGCGGAGAAAAGAACATTGAATTTTACACATGTGTTGTGTTCTGTAACTGTATTGGTTCATTCCACGCTGTGTCCAACACGGTGAGGTCCCCCCGGCTGTGTCAGCTTTGTATCTTTATCCAAAACCCAGCTTTACATGAACACAACCTGAGCTCCGAGATCTGGTCGGGTCACATTGCCCGAAGTGAGGAATGAGCCGGAGGAGTAATGCCACCCGGGGTTAGAAAATCCTCCAAAAGAATGACACAAGATGGAATTTGCTGTGAGGCCGAAATAGCTCAGTTGGGAGAGCGTTAGACTGAAGATCTAAAGGTCCCTGGTTCGATCCCGGGTTTCGGCAGGTTTTAGTTACTTTTTGTCTCCTTCACTATAAGAGGAACGATTCAGGAGAGATTTTCCACTTCTGAGCTCGCGTCTGCCAAAGAAATGGGCCCGAAACACGTTAGATCCGGCTCCAACCGCCCGCTGCTGGTTCGAATCCAGTCGGGGTCCCGCCGGATCTCTTTTTACCTGGACAGTGTTGGAGGGGGGGTGGGCTGTTCAGCGGTGGTGCGATAATAAATTTTAGAATGAGTTTTGTTAGATTAAAGAGCTCTTTCTCTGTAACTTTCGATTGACACTCTGCCCAGATGTATACAGGAACAGTTGACAATGTTTAAGCGATGTGGTGTGTTCAATATTTGTGCAGTAAATCGGTCACCCAGTGTGAGCCTGAAAAACAATCCCCCAGGCTGGGTGCGAGCCTATCCGTTGTGCGCTTTGTGGCCGGTTAGCTCAGTTGGCGAGAGCGTGGTGCTAATAACGCCAAGGTCGCGGGTTCGATCCCCGTACGGGCCATCAGAATGTTTTCATAATTTTACGCTTTTCTCGCACATTTCAAATAGAAACTTTATAATGAAACCAATCCACGCAGACTCTCACGGGGGAATTATTTGGAATAACATCCATTGAACCTTTGCCACCGAGGCGGAGAGACGTTTATTTGTGTTTTTGGGTTTGCTGATGAACGTTGAACTGGCGGCCTGTTCCCGTTAATGGTCACAAGCAGGTAAGAGACAGACAGAGCGGCTCTGACCCCGCGAGATGGGCAAAAGGCTCAGGAGTAAATGCATCAATGAAATGTAGGCCCGGCCCCGAGAGAGGCAACATCCAGAGCACAGAAGGAAATCGATTTCAAGTGCATGCCTATCAGCACTTGCTGCCATGGTTTCGCGAACACGTCTTTTGTGTTCTCAACTAAAAAATGTCATTTTGTACGAACAGTTTGCCTGGCGCGAAAGCATCTGAATTTCAAAGGAGCACGCAGGAAAGACTGCCTTGCTGTGCTTTCTGGCAGGGAGCTTGCTGTAGCTTCCCTGGTGGTCTAGTGGTTAGGATGCGGCGCTCTCACCGCCGCGGCCCGGGTTCGATTCCCGGTCAGGGAACAGTGCGTTTTGGGGCTGTTTGAAATGCCACCATTCAACGCACATTCGCGAAACGATGCTCGCCCCTGATCTAACGCGACAGTTATGCAAAATACACTGCCTTGATTTCTGTAAAATGCATGCTGTTTCAAAGGCAGCAGGAAATGATTAGCCCTTTCTGTCGACTTTTAGACTTGCTGATTGACACTTGAAATGTTGCCAACATTTAACTGCAGTTCACAGTGTCAGGACAGTCACGGTTATTATCAGTCTTCCGTGTATCTTCTTGCCCACTGCATCTCCCTAACAAACTTAGCTTATCACAGGCACGGCTATCAATCAATTCGTTGCCAGTGTGAAAAATGCAGCATTCGAAACTTAGCAACGTGTGCAAGACTGGAATCAGAGAGTGCCTGGGCAGTGATAACTTAACCTGAGCATGAAGATATTCATTAGGCCTGAGCCCTTCCTGTATTGCCCACTGAGTGAGGAACGAAGAGACCACAGGCCGGGATGCAGCCTGGGCATTTTCAGTTCTGTGTGGGAGCACCATACCTGCGGCTGAAGTTTGAACTTGACATCATTTCAGCTTGTCTCGTGATCAGTGCGGCTCAGTGAGACTTCGGCCCGTCTCTCCCTTCACAACCCATCAGTGCGGAGAAAAGAACATTGAATTTTACACATGTGTTGTGTTCTGTAACTGTATTGGTTCATTCCACGCTGTGTCCAACACGGTGAGGTCCCCCCGGCTGTGTCAGCTTTGTATCTTTATCCAAAACCCAGCTTTACATGAACACAACCTGAGCTCCGAGATCTGGTCGGGTCACATTGCCCGAAGTGAGGAATGAGCCGGAGGAGTAATGCCACCCGGGGTTAGAAAATCCTCCAAAAGAATGACACAAGATGGAATTTGCTGTGAGGCCGAAATAGCTCAGTTGGGAGAGCGTTAGACTGAAGATCTAAAGGTCCCTGGTTCGATCCCGGGTTTCGGCAGGTTTTAGTTACTTTTTGTCTCCTTCACTATAAGAGGAACGATTCAGGAGAGATTTTCCACTTCTGAGCTCGCGTCTGCCAAAGAAATGGGCCCGAAACACGTTAGATCCGGCTCCAACCGCCCGCTGCTGGTTCGAATCCAGTCGGGGTCCCGCCGGATCTCTTTTTACCTGGACAGTGTTGGAGGGGGGGGTGGGCTGTTCAGCGGTGGTGCGATAATAAATTTTAGAATGAGTTTTGTTAGATTAAAGAGCTCTTTCTCTGTAACTTTCGATTGACACTCTGCCCAGATGTATACAGGAACAGTTGACAATGTTTAAGCGATGTGGTGTGTTCAATATTTGTGCAGTAAATCGGTCACCCAGTGTGAGCCTGAAAAACAATCCCCCAGGCTGGGTGCGAGCCTATCCGTTGTGCGCTTTGTGGCCGGTTAGCTCAGTTGGCGAGAGCGTGGTGCTAATAACGCCAAGGTCGCGGGTTCGATCCCCGTACGGGCCATCAGAATGTTTTCATAATTTTACGCTTTTCTCGCACATTTCAAATAGAAACTTTATAATGAAACCAATCCACGCAGACTCTCACGGGGGAATTATTTGGAATAACATCCATTGAACCTTTGCCACCGAGGCGGAGAGACGTTTATTTGTGTTTTTGGGTTTGCTGATGAACGTTGAACTGGCGGCCTGTTCCCGTTAATGGTCACAAGCAGGTAAGAGACAGACAGAGCGGCTCTGACCCCGCGAGATGGGCAAAAGGCTCAGGAGTAAATGCATCAATGAAATGTAGGCCCGGCCCCGAGAGAGGCAACATCCAGAGCACAGAAGGAAATCGATTTCAAGTGCATGCCTATCAGCACTTGCTGCCATGGTTTCGCGAACACGTCTTTTGTGTTCTCAACTAAAAAATGTCATTTTGTACGAACAGTTTGCCTGGCGCGAAAGCATCTGAATTTCAAAGGAGCACGCAGGAAAGACTGCCTTGCTGTGCTTTCTGGCAGGGAGCTTGCTGTAGCTTCCCTGGTGGTCTAGTGGTTAGGATGCGGCGCTCTCACCGCCGCGGCCCGGGTTCGATTCCCGGTCAGGGAACAGTGCGTTTTGGGGCTGTTTGAAATGCCACCATTCAACGCACATTCGCGAAACGATGCTCGCCCCTGATCTAACGCGACAGTTATGCAAAATACACTGCCTTGATTTCTGTAAAATGCATGCTGTTTCAAAGGCAGCAGGAAATGATTAGCCCTTTCTGTCGACTTTTAGACTTGCTGATTGACACTTGAAATGTTGCCAACATTTAACTGCAGTTCACAGTGTCAGGACAGTCACGGTTATTATCAGTCTTCCGTGTATCTTCTTGCCCACTGCATCTCCCTAACAAACTTAGCTTATCACAGGCACGGCTATCAATCATTTCGTTGCCAGTGTGAAAAATGCAGCATTCGAAACTTAGCAACGTGTGCAAGACTGGAATCAGAGAGTGCCTGGGCAGTGATAACTTAACCTGAGCATGAAGATATTCATTAGGCCTGAGCCCTTCCTGTATTGCCCACTGAGTGAGGAACGAAGAGACCACAGGCCGGGATGCAGCCTGGGCATTTTCAGTTCTGTGTGGGAGCACCATACCTGCGGCTGAAGTTTGAACTTGACATCATTTCAGCTTGTCTCGTGATCAGTGCGGCTCAGTGAGACTTCGGCCCGTCTCTCCCTTCACAACCCATCAGTGCGGAGAAAAGAACATTGAATTTTACACATGTGTTGTGTTCTGTAACTGTATTGGTTCATTCCACGCTGTGTCCAACACGGTGAGGTCCCCCCGGCTGTGTCAGCTTTGTATCTTTATCCAAAACCCAGCTTTACATGAACACAACCTGAGCTCCGAGATCTGGTCGGGTCACATTGCCCGAAGTGAGGAATGAGCCGGAGGAGTAATGCCACCCGGGGTTAGAAAATCCTCCAAAAGAATGACACAAGATGGAATTTGCTGTGAGGCCGAAATAGCTCAGTTGGGAGAGCGTTAGACTGAAGATCTAAAGGTCCCTGGTTCGATCCCGGGTTTCGGCAGGTTTTAGTTACTTTTTGTCTCCTTCACTATAAGAGGAACGATTCAGGAGAGATTTTCCACTTCTGAGCTCGCGTCTGCCAAAGAAATGGGCCCGAAACACGTTAGATCCGGCTCCAACCGCCCGCTGCTGGTTCGAATCCAGTCGGGGTCCCGCCGGATCTCTTTTTACCTGGACAGTGTTGGAGGGGGGGTGGGCTGTTCAGCGGTGGTGCGATAATAAATTTTAGAATGAGTTTTGTTAGATTAAAGAGCTCTTTCTCTGTAACTTTCGATTGACACTCTGCCCAGATGTATACAGGAACAGTTGGCAATGTTTAAGCGATGTGGTGTGTTCAATATTTGTGCAGTAAATCGGTCACCCAGTGTGAGCCTGAAAAACAATCCCCCAGGCTGGGTCCGAAACCTATCCGTTGCGCGCTTTGTGGCCGGTTAGCTCAGTTGGCGAGAGCGTGGTGCTAATAACGCCAAGGTCGCGGGTTCGATCCCCGTACGGGCCATCAGAATGTTTTCATAATTTTACGCTTTTCTCGCACATTTCAAATAGAAACTTTATAATGAAACCAATCCACGCAGACTCTCACGGGGGAATTATTTGGAATAACATCCATTGAACCTTTGCCACCGAGGCGGAGAGACGTTTATTTGTGTTTTTGGGTTTGCTGATGAACGTTGAACTGGCGGCCTGTTCCCGTTAATGGTCACAAGCAGGTAAGAGACAGACAGAGCGGCTCTGACCCCGCGAGATGGGCAAAAGGCTCAGGAGTAAATGCATCAATGAAATGTAGGCCCGGCCCCGAGAGAGGCAACATCCAGAGCACAGAAGGAAATCGATTTCAAGTGCATGCCTATCAGCACTTGCTGCCATGGTTTCGCGAACACGTCTTTTGTGTTCTCAACTAAAAAATGTCATTTTGTACGAACAGTTTGCCTGGCGCGAAAGCATCTGAATTTCAAAGGAGCACGCAGGAAAGACTGCCTTGCTGTGCTTTCTGGCAGGGAGCTTGCTGTAGCTTCCCTGGTGGTCTAGTGGTTAGGATGCGGCGCTCTCACCGCCGCGGCCCGGGTTCGATTCCCGGTCAGGGAACAGTGCGTTTTGGGGCTGTTTGAAATGCCACCATTCAACGCACATTCGCGAAACGATGCTCGCCCCTGATCTAACGCGACAGTTATGCAAAATACACTGCCTTGATTTCTGTAAAATGCATGCTGTTTCAAAGGCAGCAGGAAATGATTAGCCCTTTCTGTCGACTTTTAGACTTGCTGATTGACACTTGAAATGTTGCCAACATTTAACTGCAGTTCACAGTGTCAGGACAGTCACGGTTATTATCAGTCTTCCGTGTATCTTCTTGCCCACTGCATCTCCCTAACAAACTTAGCTTATCACAGGCACGGCTATCAATCAATTCGTTGCCAGTGTGAAAAATGCAGCATTCGAAACTTAGCAACGTGTGCAAGACTGGAATCAGAGAGTGCCTGGGCAGTGATAACTTAACCTGAGCATGAAGATATTCATTAGGCCTGAGCCCTTCCTGTATTGCCCACTGAGTGAGGAACGAAGAGACCACAGGCCGGGATGCAGCCTGGGCATTTTCAGTTCTGTGTGGGAGCACCATACCTGCGGCTGAAGTTTGAACTTGACATCATTTCAGCTTGTCTCGTGATCAGTGCGGCTCAGTGAGACTTCGGCCCGTCTCTCCCTTCACAACCCATCAGTGCGGAGAAAAGAACATTGAATTTTACACATGTGTTGTGTTCTGTAACTGTATTGGTTCATTCCACGCTGTGTCCAACACGGTGAGGTCCCCCCGGCTGTGTCAGCTTTGTATCTTTATCCAAAACCCAGCTTTACATGAACACAACCTGAGCTCCGAGATCTGGTCGGGTCACATTGCCCGAAGTGAGGAATGAGCCGGAGGAGTAATGCCACCCGGGGTTAGAAAATCCTCCAAAAGAATGACACAAGATGGAATTTGCTGTGAGGCCGAAATAGCTCAGTTGGGAGAGCGTTAGACTGAAGATCTAAAGGTCCCTGGTTCGATCCCGGGTTTCGGCAGGTTTTAGTTACTTTTTGTCTCCTTCACTATAAGAGGAACGATTCAGGAGAGATTTTCCACTTCTGAGCTCGCGTCTGCCAAAGAAATGGGCCCGAAACACGTTAGATCCGGCTCCAACCGCCCGCTGCTGGTTCGAATCCAGTCGGGGTCCCGCCGGATCTCTTTTTACCTGGACAGTGTTGGAGGGGGGGGTGGGCTGTTCAGCGGTGGTGCGATAATAAATTTTAGAATGAGTTTTGTTAGATTAAAGAGCTCTTTCTCTGTAACTTTCGATTGACACTCTGCCCAGATGTATACAGGAACAGTTGGCAATGTTTAAGCGATGTGGTGTGTTCAATATTTGTGCAGTAAATCGGTCACCCAGTGTGAGCCTGAAAAACAATCCCCCAGGCTGGGTGCGAGCCTATCCGTTGTGCGCTTTGTGGCCGGTTAGCTCAGTTGGCGAGAGCGTGGTGCTAATAACGCCAAGGTCGCGGGTTCGATCCCCGTACGGGCCATCAGAATGTTTTCATAATTTTACGCTTTTCTCGCACATTTCAAATAGAAACTTTATAATGAAACCAATCCACGCAGACTCTCACGGGGGAATTATTTGGAATAACATCCATTGAACCTTTGCCACCGAGGCGGAGAGACGTTTATTTGTGTTTTTGGGTTTGCTGATGAACGTTGAACTGGCGGCCTGTTCCCGTTAATGGTCACAAGCAGGTAAGAGACAGACAGAGCGGCTCTGACCCCGCGAGATGGGCAAAAGGCTCAGGAGTAAATGCATCAATGAAATGTAGGCCCGGCCCCGAGAGAGGCAACATCCAGAGCACAGAAGGAAATCGATTTCAAGTGCATGCCTATCAGCACTTGCTGCCATGGTTTCGCGAACACGTCTTTTGTGTTCTCAACTAAAAAATGTCATTTTGTACGAACAGTTTGCCTGGCGCGAAAGCATCTGAATTTCAAAGGAGCACGCAGGAAAGACTGCCTTGCTGTGCTTTCTGGCAGGGAGCTTGCTGTAGCTTCCCTGGTGGTCTAGTGGTTAGGATGCGGCGCTCTCACCGCCGCGGCCCGGGTTCGATTCCCGGTCAGGGAACAGTGCGTTTTGGGGCTGTTTGAAATGCCACCATTCAACGCACATTCGCGAAACGATGCTCGCCCCTGATCTAACGCGACAGTTATGCAAAATACACTGCCTTGATTTCTGTAAAATGCATGCTGTTTCAAAGGCAGCAGGAAATGATTAGCCCTTTCTGTCGACTTTTAGACTTGCTGATTGACACTTGAAATGTTGCCAACATTTAACTGCAGTTCACAGTGTCAGGACAGTCACGGTTATTATCAGTCTTCCGTGTATCTTCTTGCCCACTGCATCTCCCTAACAAACTTAGCTTATCACAGGCACGGCTATCAATCAATTCGTTGCCAGTGTGAAAAATGCAGCATTCGAAACTTAGCAACGTGTGCAAGACTGGAATCAGAGAGTGCCTGGGCAGTGATAACTTAACCTGAGCATGAAGATATTCATTAGGCCTGAGCCCTTCCTGTATTGCCCACTGAGTGAGGAACGAAGAGACCACAGGCCGGGATGCAGCCTGGGCATTTTCAGTTCTGTGTGGGAGCACCATACCTGCGGCTGAAGTTTGAACTTGACATCATTTCAGCTTGTCTCGTGATCAGTGCGGCTCAGTGAGACTTCGGCCCGTCTCTCCCTTCACAACCCATCAGTGCGGAGAAAAGAACATTGAATTTTACACATGTGTTGTGTTCTGTAACTGTATTGGTTCATTCCACGCTGTGTCCAACACGGTGAGGTCCCCCCGGCTGTGTCAGCTTTGTATCTTTATCCAAAACCCAGCTTTACATGAACACAACCTGAGCTCCGAGATCTGGTCGGGTCACATTGCCCGAAGTGAGGAATGAGCCGGAGGAGTAATGCCACCCGGGGTTAGAAAATCCTCCAAAAGAATGACACAAGATGGAATTTGCTGTGAGGCCGAAATAGCTCAGTTGGGAGAGCGTTAGACTGAAGATCTAAAGGTCCCTGGTTCGATCCCGGGTTTCGGCAGGTTTTAGTTACTTTTTGTCTCCTTCACTATAAGAGGAACGATTCAGGAGAGATTTTCCACTTCTGAGCTCGCGTCTGCCAAAGAAATGGGCCCGAAACACGTTAGATCCGGCTCCAACCGCCCGCTGCTGGTTCGAATCCAGTCGGGGTCCCGCCGGATCTCTTTTTACCTGGACAGTGTTGGAGGGGGGGTGGGCTGTTCAGCGGTGGTGCGATAATAAATTTTAGAATGAGTTTTGTTAGATTAAAGAGCTCTTTCTCTGTAACTTTCGATTGACACTCTGCCCAGATGTATACAGGAACAGTTGGCAATGTTTAAGCGATGTGGTGTGTTCAATATTTGTGCAGTAAATCGGTCACCCAGTGTGAGCCTGAAAAACAATCCCCCAGGCTGGGTGCGAGCCTATCCGTTGTGCGCTTTGTGGCCGGTTAGCTCAGTTGGCGAGAGCGTGGTGCTAATAACGCCAAGGTCGCGGGTTCGATCCCCGTACGGGCCATCAGAATGTTTTCATAATTTTACGCTTTTCTCGCACATTTCAAATAGAAACTTTATAATGAAACCAATCCACGCAGACTCTCACGGGGGAATTATTTGGAATAACATCCATTGAACCTTTGCCACCGAGGCGGAGAGACGTTTATTTGTGTTTTTGGGTTTGCTGATGAACGTTGAACTGGCGGCCTGTTCCCGTTAATGGTCACAAGCAGGTAAGAGACAGACAGAGCGGCTCTGACCCCGCGAGATGGGCAAAAGGCTCAGGAGTAAATGCATCAATGAAATGTAGGCCCGGCCCCGAGAGAGGCAACATCCAGAGCACAGAAGGAAATCGATTTCAAGTGCATGCCTATCAGCACTTGCTGCCATGGTTTCGCGAACACGTCTTTTGTGTTCTCAACTAAAAAATGTCATTTTGTACGAACAGTTTGCCTGGCGCGAAAGCATCTGAATTTCAAAGGAGCACGCAGGAAAGACTGCCTTGCTGTGCTTTCTGGCAGGGAGCTTGCTGTAGCTTCCCTGGTGGTCTAGTGGTTAGGATGCGGCGCTCTCACCGCCGCGGCCCGGGTTCGATTCCCGGTCAGGGAACAGTGCGTTTTGGGGCTGTTTGAAATGCCACCATTCAACGCACATTCGCGAAACGATGCTCGCCCCTGATCTAACGCGACAGTTATGCAAAATACACTGCCTTGATTTCTGTAAAATGCATGCTGTTTCAAAGGCAGCAGGAAATGATTAGCCCTTTCTGTCGACTTTTAGACTTGCTGATTGACACTTGAAATGTTGCCAACATTTAACTGCAGTTCACAGTGTCAGGACAGTCACGGTTATTATCAGTCTTCCGTGTATCTTCTTGCCCACTGCATCTCCCTAACAAACTTAGCTTATCACAGGCACGGCTATCAATCAATTCGTTGCCAGTGTGAAAAATGCAGCATTCGAAACTTAGCAACGTGTGCAAGACTGGAATCAGAGAGTGCCTGGGCAGTGATAACTTAACCTGAGCATGAAGATATTCATTAGGCCTGAGCCCTTCCTGTATTGCCCACTGAGTGAGGAACGAAGAGACTGCAGCCTGGGCATTTTCAGTTCTGTGTGGGAGCACCATACCTGCGGCTGAAGTTTGAACTTGACATCATTTCAGCTTGTCTCGTGATCAGTGCGGCTCAGTGAGACTTCGGCCCGTCTCTCCCTTCACAACCCATCAGTGCGGAGAAAAGAACATTGAATTTTACACATGTGTTGTGTTCTGTAACTGTATTGGTTCATTCCACGCTGTGTCCAACACGGTGAGGTCCCCCCGGCTGTGTCAGCTTTGTATCTTTATCCAAAACCCAGCTTTACATGAACACAACCTGAGCTCCGAGATCTGGTCGGGTCACATTGCCCGAAGTGAGGAATGAGCCGGAGGAGTAATGCCACCCGGGGTTAGAAAATCCTCCAAAAGAATGACACAAGATGGAATTTGCTGTGAGGCCGAAATAGCTCAGTTGGGAGAGCGTTAGACTGAAGATCTAAAGGTCCCTGGTTCGATCCCGGGTTTCGGCAGGTTTTAGTTACTTTTTGTCTCCTTCACTATAAGAGGAACGATTCAGGAGAGATTTTCCACTTCTGAGCTCGCGTCTGCCAAAGAAATGGGCCCGAAACACGTTAGATCCGGCTCCAACCGCCCGCTGCTGGTTCGAATCCAGTCGGGGTCCCGCCGGATCTCTTTTTACCTGGACAGTGTTGGAGGGGGGGTGGGCTGTTCAGCGGTGGTGCGATAATAAATTTTAGAATGAGTTTTGTTAGATTAAAGAGCTCTTTCTCTGTAACTTTCGATTGACACTCTGCCCAGATGTATACAGGAACAGTTGGCAATGTTTAAGCGATGTGGTGTGTTCAATATTTGTGCAGTAAATCGGTCACCCAGTGTGAGCCTGAAAAACAATCCCCCAGGCTGGGTGCGAGCCTATCCGTTGTGCGCTTTGTGGCCGGTTAGCTCAGTTGGCGAGAGCGTGGTGCTAATAACGCCAAGGTCGCGGGTTCGATCCCCGTACGGGCCATCAGAATGTTTTCATAATTTTACGCTTTTCTCGCACATTTCAAATAGAAACTTTATAATGAAACCAATCCACGCAGACTCTCACGGGGGAATTATTTGGAATAACATCCATTGAACCTTTGCCACCGAGGCGGAGAGACGTTTATTTGTGTTTTTGGGTTTGCTGATGAACGTTGAACTGGCGGCCTGTTCCCGTTAATGGTCACAAGCAGGTAAGAGACAGACAGAGCGGCTCTGACCCCGCGAGATGGGCAAAAGGCTCAGGAGTAAATGCATCAATGAAATGTAGGCCCGGCCCCGAGAGAGGCAACATCCAGAGCACAGAAGGAAATCGATTTCAAGTGCATGCCTATCAGCACTTGCTGCCATGGTTTCGCGAACACGTCTTTTGTGTTCTCAACTAAAAAATGTCATTTTGTACGAACAGTTTGCCTGGCGCGAAAGCATCTGAATTTCAAAGGAGCACGCAGGAAAGACTGCCTTGCTGTGCTTTCTGGCAGGGAGCTTGCTGTAGCTTCCCTGGTGGTCTAGTGGTTAGGATGCGGCGCTCTCACCGCCGCGGCCCGGGTTCGATTCCCGGTCAGGGAACAGTGCGTTTTGGGGCTGTTTGAAATGCCACCATTCAACGCACATTCGCGAAACGATGCTCGCCCCTGATCTAACGCGACAGTTATGCAAAATACACTGCCTTGATTTCTGTAAAATGCATGCTGTTTCAAAGGCAGCAGGAAATGATTAGCCCTTTCTGTCGACTTTTAGACTTGCTGATTGACACTTGAAATGTTGCCAACATTTAACTGCAGTTCACAGTGTCAGGACAGTCACGGTTATTATCAGTCTTCCGTGTATCTTCTTGCCCACTGCATCTCCCTAACAAACTTAGCTTATCACAGGCACGGCTATCAATCAATTCGTTGCCAGTGTGAAAAATGCAGCATTCGAAACTTAGCAACGTGTGCAAGACTGGAATCAGAGAGTGCCTGGGCAGTGATAACTTAACCTGAGCATGAAGATATTCATTAGGCCTGAGCCCTTCCTGTATTGCCCACTGAGTGAGGAACGAAGAGACCACAGGCCGGGATGCAGCCTGGGCATTTTCAGTTCTGTGTGGGAGCACCATACCTGCGGCTGAAGTTTGAACTTGACATCATTTCAGCTTGTCTCGTGATCAGTGCGGCTCAGTGAGACTTCGGCCCGTCTCTCCCTTCACAACCCATCAGTGCGGAGAAAAGAACATTGAATTTTACACATGTGTTGTGTTCTGTAACTGTATTGGTTCATTCCACGCTGTGTCCAACACGGTGAGGTCCCCCCGGCTGTGTCAGCTTTGTATCTTTATCCAAAACCCAGCTTTACATGAACACAACCTGAGCTCCGAGATCTGGTCGGGTCACATTGCCCGAAGTGAGGAATGAGCCGGAGGAGTAATGCCACCCGGGGTTAGAAAATCCTCCAAAAGAATGACACAAGATGGAATTTGCTGTGAGGCCGAAATAGCTCAGTTGGGAGAGCGTTAGACTGAAGATCTAAAGGTCCCTGGTTCGATCCCGGGTTTCGGCAGGTTTTAGTTACTTTTTGTCTCCTTCACTATAAGAGGAACGATTCAGGAGAGATTTTCCACTTCTGAGCTCGCGTCTGCCAAAGAAATGGGCCCGAAACACGTTAGATCCGGCTCCAACCGCCCGCTGCTGGTTCGAATCCAGTCGGGGTCCCGCCGGATCTCTTTTTACCTGGACAGTGTTGGAGGGGGGGTGGGCTGTTCAGCGGTGGTGCGATAATAAATTTTAGAATGAGTTTTGTTAGATTAAAGAGCTCTTTCTCTGTAACTTTCGATTGACACTCTGCCCAGATGTATACAGGAACAGTTGGCAATGTTTAAGCGATGTGGTGTGTTCAATATTTGTGCAGTAAATCGGTCACCCAGTGTGAGCCTGAAAAACAATCCCCCAGGCTGGGTGCGAGCCTATCCGTTGTGCGCTTTGTGGCCGGTTAGCTCAGTTGGCGAGAGCGTGGTGCTAATAACGCCAAGGTCGCGGGTTCGATCCCCGTACGGGCCATCAGAATGTTTTCATAATTTTACGCTTTTCTCGCACATTTCAAATAGAAACTTTATAATGAAACCAATCCACGCAGACTCTCACGGGGGAATTATTTGGAATAACATCCATTGAACCTTTGCCACCGAGGCGGAGAGACGTTTATTTGTGTTTTTGGGTTTGCTGATGAACGTTGAACTGGCGGCCTGTTCCCGTTAATGGTCACAAGCAGGTAAGAGACAGACAGAGCGGCTCTGACCCCGCGAGATGGGCAAAAGGCTCAGGAGTAAATGCATCAATGAAATGTAGGCCCGGCCCCGAGAGAGGCAACATCCAGAGCACAGAAGGAAATCGATTTCAAGTGCATGCCTATCAGCACTTGCTGCCATGGTTTCGCGAACACGTCTTTTGTGTTCTCAACTAAAAAATGTCATTTTGTACGAACAGTTTGCCTGGCGCGAAAGCATCTGAATTTCAAAGGAGCACGCAGGAAAGACTGCCTTGCTGTGCTTTCTGGCAGGGAGCTTGCTGTAGCTTCCCTGGTGGTCTAGTGGTTAGGATGCGGCGCTCTCACCGCCGCGGCCCGGGTTCGATTCCCGGTCAGGGAACAGTGCGTTTTGGGGCTGTTTGAAATGCCACCATTCAACGCACATTCGCGAAACGATGCTCGCCCCTGATCTAACGCGACAGTTATGCAAAATACACTGCCTTGATTTCTGTAAAATGCATGCTGTTTCAAAGGCAGCAGGAAATGATTAGCCCTTTCTGTCGACTTTTAGACTTGCTGATTGACACTTGAAATGTTGCCAACATTTAACTGCAGTTCACAGTGTCAGGACAGTCACGGTTATTATCAGTCTTCCGTGTATCTTCTTGCCCACTGCATCTCCCTAACAAACTTAGCTTATCACAGGCACGGCTATCAATCATTCGTTGCCAGTGTGAAAAATGCAGCATTCGAAGCTTAGCAACGTGTGCAAGACTGGAATCAGAGAGTGCCTGGGCAGTGATAACTTAACCTGAGCATGAAGATATTCATTAGGCCTGAGCCCTTCCTGTATTGCCCACTGAGTGAGGAACGAAGAGACCACAGGCCGGGATGCAGCCTGGGCATTTTCAGTTCTGTGTGGGAGCACCATACCTGCGGCTGAAGTTTGAACTTGACATCATTTCAGCTTGTCTCGTGATCAGTGCGGCTCAGTGAGACTTCGGCCCGTCTCTCCCTTCACAACCCATCAGTGCGGAGAAAAGAACATTGAATTTTACACATGTGTTGTGTTCTGTAACTGTATTGGTTCATTCCACGCTGTGTCCAACACGGTGAGGTCCCCCCGGCTGTGTCAGCTTTGTATCTTTATCCAAAACCCAGCTTTACATGAACACAACCTGAGCTCCGAGATCTGGTCGGGTCACATTGCCCGAAGTGAGGAATGAGCCGGAGGAGTAATGCCACCCGGGGTTAGAAAATCCTCCAAAAGAATGACACAAGATGGAATTTGCTGTGAGGCCGAAATAGCTCAGTTGGGAGAGCGTTAGACTGAAGATCTAAAGGTCCCTGGTTCGATCCCGGGTTTCGGCAGGTTTTAGTTACTTTTTGTCTCCTTCACTATAAGAGGAACGATTCAGGAGAGATTTTCCACTTCTGAGCTCGCGTCTGCCAAAGAAATGGGCCCGAAACACGTTAGATCCGGCTCCAACCGCCCGCTGCTGGTTCGAATCCAGTCGGGGTCCCGCCGGATCTCTTTTTACCTGGACAGTGTTGGAGGGGGGGTGGGCTGTTCAGCGGTGGTGCGATAATAAATTTTAGAATGAGTTTTGTTAGATTAAAGAGCTCTTTCTCTGTAACTTTCGATTGACACTCTGCCCAGATGTATACAGGAACAGTTGGCAATGTTTAAGCGATGTGGTGTGTTCAATATTTGTGCAGTAAATCGGTCACCCAGTGTGAGCCTGAAAAACAAACCGCCAGGCTGGGTGCGAGTCTATCCGTTGTGCGCTTTGTGGCCGGTTAGCTCAGTTGGCGAGAGCGTGGTGCTAATAACGCCAAGGTCGCGGGTTCGTATCCCCGTACGGGCCATCAGAATGTTTTCATAATTTTACGCTTTTCTCGCACATTTCAAATAGAAACTTTATAATGAAACCAATCCACGCAGACTCTCACGGGGGAATTATTTGGAATAACATCCATTGAACCTTTGCCACCGAGGCGGAGAGACGTTTATTTGTGTTTTTGGGTTTGCTGATGAACGTTGAACTGGCGGCCTGTTCCCGTTAATGGTCACAAGCAGGTAAGAGACAGACAGAGCGGCTCTGACCCCGCGAGATGGGCAAAAGGCTCAGGAGTAAATGCATCAATGAAATGTAGGCCCGGCCCCGAGAGAGGCAACATCCAGAGCACAGAAGGAAATCGATTTCAAGTGCATGCCTATCAGCACTTGCTGCCATGGTTTCGCGAACACGTCTTTTGTGTTCTCAACTAAAAAATGTCATTTTGTACGAACAGTTTGCCTGGCGCGAAAGCATCTGAATTTCAAAGGAGCACGCAGGAAAGACTGCCTTGCTGTGCTTTCTGGCAGGGAGCTTGCTGTAGCTTCCCTGGTGGTCTAGTGGTTAGGATGCGGCGCTCTCACCGCCGCGGCCCGGGTTCGATTCCCGGTCAGGGAACAGTGCGTTTTGGGGCTGTTTGAAATGCCACCATTCAACGCACATTCGCGAAACGATGCTCGCCCCTGATCTAACGCGACAGTTATGCAAAATACACTGCCTTGATTTCTGTAAAATGCATGCTGTTTCAAAGGCAGCAGGAAATGATTAGCCCTTTCTGTCGACTTTTAGACTTGCTGATTGACACTTGAAATGTTGCCAACATTTAACTGCAGTTCACAGTGTCAGGACAGTCACGGTTATTATCAGTCTTCCGTGTATCTTCTTGCCCACTGCATCTCCCTAACAAACTTAGCTTATCACAGGCACGGCTATCAATCATTTCGTTGCCAGTGTGAAAAATGCAGCATTCGAAGCTTAGCAACGTGTGCAAGACTGGAATCAGAGAGTGCCTGGGCAGTGATAACTTAACCTGAGCATGAAGATATTCATTAGGCCTGAGCCCTTCCTGTATTGCCCACTGAGTGAGGAAC
This sequence comes from Squalus acanthias, assembly GCA_030390025.1. Lineage (NCBI taxonomy): Eukaryota > Metazoa > Chordata > Chondrichthyes > Squaliformes > Squalidae > Squalus > Squalus acanthias. The sequence continues at coordinate 7,309 of JASTWF010001342.1, read as the reverse complement.
GAAGAGACCACAGGCCGGGATGCAGCCTGGGCATTTTCAGTTCTGTGTGGGAGCACCATACCTGCGGCTGAAGTTTGAACTTGACATCATTTCAGCTTGTCTCGTGATCAGTGCGGCTCAGTGAGACTTCGGCCCGTCTCTCCCTTCACAACCCATCAGTGCGGAGAAAAGAACATTGAATTTTACACATGTGTTGTGTTCTGTAACTGTATTGGTTCATTCCACGCTGTGTCCAACACGGTGAGGTCCCCCCGGCTGTGTCAGCTTTGTATCTTTATCCAAAACCCAGCTTTACATGAACACAACCTGAGCTCCGAGATCTGGTCGGGTCACATTGCCCGAAGTGAGGAATGAGCCGGAGGAGTAATGCCACCCGGGGTTAGAAAATCCGCCAAAAGAATGACACAAGATGGAATTTGCTGTGAGGCCGAAATAGCTCAGTTGGGAGAGCGTTAGACTGAAGATCTAAAGGTCCCTGGTTCGATCCCGGGTTTCGGCAGGTTTTAGTTACTTTTTGTCTCCTTCACTATAAGAGGAACGATTCAGGAGAGATTTTCCACTTCTGAGCTCGCGTCTGCCAAAGAAATGGGCCCGAAACACGTTAGATCCGGCTCCAACCGCCCGCTGCTGGTTCGAATCCAGTCGGGGTCCCGCCGGATCTCTTTTTACCTGGACAGTGTTGGAGGGGGGGTGGGCTGTTCAGCGGTGGTGCGATAATAAATTTTAGAATGAGTTTTGTTAGATTAAAGAGCTCTTTCTCTGTAACTTTCGATTGACACTCTGCCCAGATGTATACAGGAACAGTTGGCAATGTTTAAGCGATGTGGTGTGTTCAATATTTGTGCAGTAAATCGGTCACCCAGTGTGAGCCTGAAAAACAAACCGCCAGGCTGGGTGCGAGTCTATCCGTTGTGCGCTTTGTGGCCGGTTAGCTCAGTTGGCGAGAGCGTGGTGCTAATAACGCCAAGGTCGCGGGTTCGTATCCCCGTACGGGCCATCAGAATGTTTTCATAATTTTACGCTTTTCTCGCACATTTCAAATAGAAACTTTATAATGAAACCAATCCACGCAGACTCTCACGGGGGAATTATTTGGAATAACATCCATTGAACCTTTGCCACCGAGGCGGAGAGACGTTTATTTGTGTTTTTGGGTTTGCTGATGAACGTTGAACTGGCGGCCTGTTCCCGTTAATGGTCACAAGCAGGTAAGAGACAGACAGAGCGGCTCTGACCCCGCGAGATGGGCAAAAGGCTCAGGAGTAAATGCATCAATGAAATGTAGGCCCGGCCCCGAGAGAGGCAACATCCAGAGCACAGAAGGAAATCGATTTCAAGTGCATGCCTATCAGCACTTGCTGCCATGGTTTCGCGAACACGTCTTTTGTGTTCTCAACTAAAAAATGTCATTTTGTACGAACAGTTTGCCTGGCGCGAAAGCATCTGAATTTCAAAGGAGCACGCAGGAAAGACTGCCTTGCTGTGCTTTCTGGCAGGGAGCTTGCTGTAGCTTCCCTGGTGGTCTAGTGGTTAGGATGCGGCGCTCTCACCGCCGCGGCCCGGGTTCGATTCCCGGTCAGGGAACAGTGCGTTTTGGGGCTGTTTGAAATGCCACCATTCAACGCACATTCGCGAAACGATGCTCGCCCCTGATCTAACGCGACAGTTATGCAAAATACACTGCCTTGATTTCTGTAAAATGCATGCTGTTTCAAAGGCAGCAGGAAATGATTAGCCCTTTCTGTCGACTTTTAGACTTGCTGATTGACACTTGAAATGTTGCCAACATTTAACTGCAGTTCACAGTGTCAGGACAGTCACGGTTATTATCAGTCTTCCGTGTATCTTCTTGCCCACTGCATCTCCCTAACAAACTTAGCTTATCACAGGCACGGCTATCAATCATTTCGTTGCCAGTGTGAAAAATGCAGCATTCGAAGCTTAGCAACGTGTGCAAGACTGGAATCAGAGAGTGCCTGGGCAGTGATAACTTAACCTGAGCATGAAGATATTCATTAGGCCTGAGCCCTTCCTGTATTGCCCACTGAGTGAGGAACGAAGAGACCACAGGCCGGGATGCAGCCTGGGCATTTTCAGTTCTGTGTGGGAGCACCATACCTGCGGCTGAAGTTTGAACTTGACATCATTTCAGCTTGTCTCGTGATCAGTGCGGCTCAGTGAGACTTCGGCCCGTCTCTCCCTTCACAACCCATCAGTGCGGAGAAAAGAACATTGAATTTTACACATGTGTTGTGTTCTGTAACTGTATTGGTTCATTCCACGCTGTGTCCAACACGGTGAGGTCCCCCCGGCTGTGTCAGCTTTGTATCTTTATCCAAAACCCAGCTTTACATGAACACAACCTGAGCTCCGAGATCTGGTCGGGTCACATTGCCCGAAGTGAGGAATGAGCCGGAGGAGTAATGCCACCCGGGGTTAGAAAATCCGCCAAAAGAATGACACAAGATGGAATTTGCTGTGAGGCCGAAATAGCTCAGTTGGGAGAGCGTTAGACTGAAGATCTAAAGGTCCCTGGTTCGATCCCGGGTTTCGGCAGGTTTTAGTTACTTTTTGTCTCCTTCACTATAAGAGGAACGATTCAGGAGAGATTTTCCACTTCTGAGCTCGCGTCTGCCAAAGAAATGGGCCCGAAACACGTTAGATCCGGCTCCAACCGCCCGCTGCTGGTTCGAATCCAGTCGGGGTCCCGCCGGATCTCTTTTTACCTGGACAGTGTTGGAGGGGGGGGTGGGCTGTTCAGCGGTGGTGCGATAATAAATTTTAGAATGAGTTTTGTTAGATTAAAGAGCTCTTTCTCTGTAACTTTCGATTGACACTCTGCCCAGATGTATACAGGAACAGTTGGCAATGTTTAAGCGATGTGGTGTGTTCAAAATTTGTGCAGTAAATCGGTCACCCAGTGTGAGCCTGAAAAACAAACCGCCAGGCTGGGTGCGAGTCTATCCGTTGTGCGCTTTGTGGCCGGTTAGCTCAGTTGGCGAGAGCGTGGTGCTAATAACGCCAAGGTCGCGGGTTCGTATCCCCGTACGGGCCATCAGAATGTTTTCATAATTTTACGCTTTTCTCGCACATTTCAAATAGAAACTTTATAATGAAACCAATCCACGCAGACTCTCACGGGGGAATTATTTGGAATAACATCCATTGAACCTTTGCCACCGAGGCGGAGAGACGTTTATTTGTGTTTTTGGGTTTGCTGATGAACGTTGAACTGGCGGCCTGTTCCCGTTAATGGTCACAAGCAGGTAAGAGACAGACAGAGCGGCTCTGACCCCGCGAGATGGGCAAAAGGCTCAGGAGTAAATGCATCAATGAAATGTAGGCCCGGCCCCGAGAGAGGCAACATCCAGAGCACAGAAGGAAATCGATTTCAAGTGCATGCCTATCAGCACTTGCTGCCATGGTTTCGCGAACACGTCTTTTGTGTTCTCAACTAAAAAATGTCATTTTGTACGAACAGTTTGCCTGGCGCGAAAGCATCTGAATTTCAAAGGAGCACGCAGGAAAGACTGCCTTGCTGTGCTTTCTGGCAGGGAGCTTGCTGTAGCTTCCCTGGTGGTCTAGTGGTTAGGATGCGGCGCTCTCACCGCCGCGGCCCGGGTTCGATTCCCGGTCAGGGAACAGTGCGTTTTGGGGCTGTTTGAAATGCCACCATTCAACGCACATTCGCGAAACGATGCTCGCCCCTGATCTAACGCGACAGTTATGCAAAATACACTGCCTTGATTTCTGTAAAATGCATGCTGTTTCAAAGGCAGCAGGAAATGATTAGCCCTTTCTGTCGACTTTTAGACTTGCTGATTGACACTTGAAATGTTGCCAACATTTAACTGCAGTTCACAGTGTCAGGACAGTCACGGTTATTATCAGTCTTCCGTGTATCTTCTTGCCCACTGCATCTCCCTAACAAACTTAGCTTATCACAGGCACGGCTATCAATCATTTCGTTGCCAGTGTGAAAAATGCAGCATTCGAAGCTTAGCAACGTGTGCAAGACTGGAATCAGAGAGTGCCTGGGCAGTGATAACTTAACCTGAGCATGAAGATATTCATTAGGCCTGAGCCCTTCCTGTATTGCCCACTGAGTGAGGAACGAAGAGACCACAGGCCGGGATGCAGCCTGGGCATTTTCAGTTCTGTGTGGGAGCACCATACCTGCGGCTGAAGTTTGAACTTGACATCATTTCAGCTTGTCTCGTGATCAGTGCGGCTCAGTGAGACTTCGGCCCGTCTCTCCCTTCACAACCCATCAGTGCGGAGAAAAGAACATTGAATTTTACACATGTGTTGTGTTCTGTAACTGTATTGGTTCATTCCACGCTGTGTCCAACACGGTGAGGTCCCCCCGGCTGTGTCAGCTTTGTATCTTTATCCAAAACCCAGCTTTACATGAACACAACCTGAGCTCCGAGATCTGGTCGGGTCACATTGCCCGAAGTGAGGAATGAGCCGGAGGAGTAATGCCACCCGGGGTTAGAAAATCCGCCAAAAGAATGACACAAGATGGCATTTGCTGTGAGGCCGAAATAGCTCAGTTGGGAGAGCGTTAGACTGAAGATCTAAAGGTCCCTGGTTCGATCCCGGGTTTCGGCAGGTTTTAGTTACTTTTTGTCTCCTTCACTATAAGAGGAACGATTCAGGAGAGATTTTCCACTTCTGAGCTCGCGTCTGCCAAAGAAATGGGCCCGAAACACGTTAGATCCGGCTCCAACCGCCCGCTGCTGGTTCGAATCCAGTCGGGGTCCCGCCGGATCTCTTTTTACCTGGACAGTGTTGGAGGGGGGGGTGGGCTGTTCAGCGGTGGTGCGATAATAAATTTTAGAATGAGTTTTGTTAGATTAAAGAGCTCTTTCTCTGTAACTTTCGATTGACACTCTGCCCAGATGTATACAGGAACAGTTGGCAATGTTTAAGCGATGTGGTGTGTTCAATATTTGTGCAGTAAATCGGTCACCCAGTGTGAGCCAGAAAAACAATCCCCCAGGCTGGGTGCGAGTCTATCCGTTGTGCGCTTTGTGGCCGGTTAGCTCAGTTGGCGAGAGCGTGGTGCTAATAACGCCAAGGTCGCGGGTTCGTATCCCCGTACGGGCCATCAGAATGTTTTCATAATTTTACGCTTTTCTCGCACATTTCAAATAGAAACTTTATAATGAAACCAATCCACGCAGACTCTCACGGGGGAATTATTTGGAATAACATCCATTGAACCTTTGCCACCGAGGGCGGAGAGACGTTTATTTGTGTTTTTGGGTTTGCTGATGAACGTTGAACTGGCGGCCTGTTCCCGTTAATGGTCACAAGCAGGTAAGAGACAGACAGAGCGGCTCTGACCCCGCGAGATGGGCAAAAGGCTCAGGAGTAAATGCATCAATGAAATGTAGGCCCGGCCCCGAGAGAGGCAACATCCAGAGCACAGAAGGAAATCGATTTCAAGTGCATGCCTATCAGCACTTGCTGCCATGGTTTCGCGAACACGTCTTTTGTGTTCTCAACTAAAAAATGTCATTTTGTACGAACAGTTTGCCTGGCGCGAAAGCATCTGAATTTCAAAGGAGCACGCAGGAAAGACTGCCTTGCTGTGCTTTCTGGCAGGGAGCTTGCTGTAGCTTCCCTGGTGGTCTAGTGGTTAGGATGCGGCGCTCTCACCGCCGCGGCCCGGGTTCGATTCCCGGTCAGGGAACAGTGCGTTTTGGGGCTGTTTGAAATGCCACCATTCAACGCACATTCGCGAAACGATGCTCGCCCCTGATCTAACGCGACAGTTATGCAAAATACACTGCCTTGATTTCTGTAAAATGCATGCTGTTTCAAAGGCAGCAGGAAATGATTAGCCCTTTCTGTCGACTTTTAGACTTGCTGATTGACACTTGAAATGTTGCCAACATTTAACTGCAGTTCACAGTGTCAGGACAGTCACGGTTATTATCAGTCTTCCGTGTATCTTCTTGCCCACTGCATCTCCCTAACAAACTTAGCTTATCACAGGCACGGCTATCAATCAATTCGTTGCCAGTGTGAAAAATGCAGCATTCGAAGCTTAGCAACGTGTGCAAGACTGGAATCAGAGAGTGCCTGGGCAGTGATAACTTAACCTGAGCATGAAGATATTCATTAGGCCTGAGCCCTTCCTGTATTGCCCACTGAGTGAGGAACGAAGAGACCACAGGCATGGATGCAGCCTGGGCATTTTCAGTTCTGTGTGGGAGCACCATACCTGCGGCTGAAGTTTGAACTTGACATCATTTCAGCTTGTCTCGTGATCAGTGCGGCTCAGTGAGACTTCGGCCCGTCTCTCCCTTCACAACCCATCAGTGCGGAGAAAAGAACATTGAATTTTACACATGTGTTGTGTTCTGTAACTGTATTGGTTCATTCCACGCTGTGTCCAACACGGTGAGGTCCCCCCGGCTGTGTCAGCTTTGTATCTTTATCCAAAACCCAGCTTTACATGAACACAACCTGAGCTCCGAGATCTGGTCGGGTCACATTGCCCGAAGTGAGGAATGAGCCGGAGGAGTTATGCCACCCGGGGTTAGAAAATCCGCCAAAAGAATGACACAAGATGGAATTTGCTGTGAGGCCGAAATAGCTCAGTTGGGAGAGCGTTAGACTGAAGATCTAAAGGTCCCTGGTTCGATCCCGGGTTTCGGCAGGTTTTAGTTACTTTTTGTCTCCTTCCCTATAAGAGGAACGATTCAGGAGAGATTTTCCACTTCTGAGCTCGCGTCTGCCAAAGAAATGGGCCCGAAACACGTTAGATCCGGCTCCAACCGCCCGCTGCTGGTTCGAATCCAGTCGGGGTCCCGCCGGATCTCTTTTTACCTGGACAGTGTTGGAGGGGGGGTGGGCTGTTCAGCGGTGGTGCGATAATAAATTTTAGAATGAGTTTTGTTAGATTAAAGAGCTCTTTCTCTGTAACTTTCGATTGACACTCTGCCCAGATGTATACAGGAACAGTTGGCAATGTTTAAGCGATGTGGTGTGTTCAAAAATTTGTGCAGTAAATCGGTCACCCAGTGTGAGCCTGAAAAACAAACCGCCAGGCTGGGTGCGAGTCTATCCGTTGTGCGCTTTGTGGCCGGTTAGCTCAGTTGGCGAGAGCGTGGTGCTAATAACGCCAAGGTCGCGGGTTCGTATCCCCGTACGGGCCATCAGAATGTTTTCATAATTTTACGCTTTTCTCGCACATTTCAAATAGAAACTTTATAATGAAACCAATCCACGCAGACTCTCACGGGGGAATTATTTGGAATAACATCCATTGAACCTTTGCCACCGAGGCGGAGAG
>JASTWF010001341.1:48200-90200 GCA_030390025.1 Squalus acanthias | reverse complement strand
ATCCCTCAGTGACCTAGCCCTACCCTGACTCTCCACTGCACACTCGCCTCCTTCATCCCTCAGTGACCTAGCCCGACCCTGACTCTCCACTGCACACTCGCCTCCTTCATCCCTCAGTGACCTAGCCCGACCCTGACTCTCCACTGCACACTCGCCTCCTTCATCCCTCAGTGACCTAGCCCGACCCTGACTCTCCACTGCACACTCGCCTCCTTCATCCCTCAGTGACCTAGCCCGACCCTGACTCTCCACTGCACACTCGCCTCCTTCATCCCTCAGTGACCTAGCCCGACCCTGACTCTCCACTGCACACTCGCCTCCTTCATCCCTCAGTGACCTAGCCCGACCCTGACTCTCCACTGCACACTCGCCTCCTTCATCCCTCAGTGACCTAGCCCGACCCTGACTCTCCACTGCACACTCGCCTCCTTCATCCCTCAGTGACCTAGCCCGACCCTGACTCTCCACTGCACACTCGCCTCCTTCATCCCTCAGTGACCTAGCCCGACCCTGACTCTCCACTGCACACTCGCCTCCTTCATCCCTCAGTGACCTAGCCCGACCCTGACTCTCCACTGCACACTCGCCTCCTTCATCCCTCAGTGACCTAGCCCGACCCTGACTCTCCACTGCACACTCGCCTCCTTCATCCCTCAGTGACCTAGCCCGACCCTGACTCTCCACTGCACACTCGCCTCCTTCATCCCTCAGTGACCTAGCCCGACCCTGACTCTCCACTGCACACTCGCCTCCTTCATCCCTCAGTGACCTAGCCCGACCCTGACTCTCCACTGCACACTCGCCTCCTTCATCCCTCAGTGACCTAGCCCGACCCTGACTCTCCACTGCACACTCGCCTCCTTCATCCCTCAGTGACCTAGCCCGACCCTGACTCTCCACTGCACACTCGCCTCCTTCATCCCTCAGTGACCTAGCCCGACCCTGACTCTCCACTGCACACTCGCCTCCTTCATCCCTCAGTGACCTAGCCCGACCCTGACTCTCCACTGCACACTCGCCTCCTTCATCCCTCAGTGACCTAGCCCGACCCTGACTCTCCACTGCACACTCGCCTCCTTCATCCCTCAGTGACCTAGCCCGACCCTGACTCTCCACTGCACACTCGCCTCCTTCATCCCTCAGTGACCTAGCCCGACCCTGACTCTCCACTGCACACTCGCCTCCTTCATCCCTCAGTGACCTAGCCCGACCCTGACTCTCCACTGCACACTCGCCTCCTTCATCCCTCAGTGACCTAGCCCGACCCTGACTCTCCACTGCACACTCGCCTCCTTCATCCCTCAGTGACCTAGCCCGACCCTGACTCTCCACTGCACACTCGCCTCCTTCATCCCTCAGTGACCTAGCCCGACCCTGACTCTCCACTGCACACTCGCCTCCTTCATCCCTCAGTGACCTAGCCCGACCCTGACTCTCCACTGCACACTCGCCTCCTTCATCCCTCAGTGACCTAGCCCGACCCTGACTCTCCACTGCACACTCGCCTCCTTCATCCCTCAGTGACCTAGCCCGACCCTGACTCTCCACTGCACACTCGCCTCCTTCATCCCTCAGTGACCTAGCCCGACCCTGACTCTCCACTGCACACTCGCCTCCTTCATCCCTCAGTGACCTAGCCCGACCCTGACTCTCCACTGCACACTCGCCTCCTTCATCCCTCAGTGACCTAGCCCGACCCTGACTCTCCACTGCACACTCGCCTCCTTCATCCCTCAGTGACCTAGCCCGACCCTGACTCTCCACTGCACACTCGCCTCCTTCATCCCTCAGTGACCTAGCCCGACCCTGACTCTCCACTGCACACTCGCCTCCTTCATCCCTCAGTGACCTAGCCCGACCCTGACTCTCCACTGCACACTCGCCTCCTTCATCCCTCAGTGACCTAGCCCGACCCTGACTCTCCACTGCACACTCGCCTCCTTCATCCCTCAGTGACCTAGCCCGACCCTGACTCTCCACTGCACACTCGCCTCCTTCATCCCTCAGTGACCTAGCCCGACCCTGACTCTCCACTGCACACTCGCCTCCTTCATCCCTCAGTGACCTAGCCCGACCCTGACTCTCCACTGCACACTCGCCTCCTTCATCCCTCAGTGACCTAGCCCGACCCTGACTCTCCACTGCACACTCGCCTCCTTCATCCCTCAGTGACCTAGCCCGACCCTGACTCTCCACTGCACACTCGCCTCCTTCATCCTCAGTGACCTAGCCCGACCCTGACTCTCCACTGCACACTCGCCTCCTTCATCCCTCAGTGACCTAGCCCGACCCTGACTCTCCACTGCACACTCGCCTCCTTCATCCCTCAGTGACCTAGCCCGACCCTGACTCTCCACTGCACACTCGCCTCCTTCATCCCTCAGTGACCTAGCCCGACCCTGACTCTCCACTGCACACTCGCCTCCTTCATCCCTCAGTGACCTAGCCCGACCCTGACTCTCCACTGCACACTCGCCTCCTTCATCCCTCAGTGACCTAGCCCGACCCTGACTCTCCACTGCACACTCGCCTCCTTCATCCCTCAGTGACCTAGCCCGACCCTGACTCTCCACTGCACACTCGCCTCCTTCATCCCTCAGTGACCTAGCCCGACCCTGACTCTCCACTGCACACTCGCCTCCTTCATCCCTCAGTGACCTAGCCCGACCCTGACTCTCCACTGCACACTCGCCTCCTTCATCCCTCAGTGACCTAGCCCGACCCTGACTCTCCACTGCACACTCGCCTCCTTCATCCCTCAGTGACCTAGCCCGACCCTGACTCTCCACTGCACACTCGCCTCCTTCATCCCTCAGTGACCTAGCCCGACCCTGACTCTCCACTGCACACTCGCCTCCTTCATCCCTCAGTGACCTAGCCCGACCCTGACTCTCCACTGCACACTCGCCTCCTTCATCCCTCAGTGACCTAGCCCGACCCTGACTCTCCACTGCACACTCGCCTCCTTCATCCCTCAGTGACCTAGCCCGACCCTGACTCTCCACTGCACACTCGCCTCCTTCATCCCTCAGTGACCTAGCCCGACCCTGACTCTCCACTGCACACTCGCCTCCTTCATCCCTCAGTGACCTAGCCCGACCCTGACTCTCCACTGCACACTCGCCTCCTTCATCCCTCAGTGACCTAGCCCGACCCTGACTCTCCACTGCACACTCGCCTCCTTCATCCCTCAGTGACCTAGCCCGACCCTGACTCTCCACTGCACACTCGCCTCCTTCATCCCTCAGTGACCTAGCCCGACCCTGACTCTCCACTGCACACTCGCCTCCTTCATCCCTCAGTGACCTAGCCCGACCCTGACTCTCCACTGCACACTCGCCTCCTTCATCCCTCAGTGACCTAGCCCGACCCTGACTCTCCACTGCACACTCGCCTCCTTCATCCCTCAGTGACCTAGCCCGACCCTGACTCTCCACTGCACACTCGCCTCCTTCATCCCTCAGTGACCTAGCCCGACCCTGACTCTCCACTGCACACTCGCCTCCTTCATCCCTCAGTGACCTAGCCCGACCCTGACTCTCCACTGCACACTCGCCTCCTTCATCCCTCAGTGACCTAGCCCGACCCTGACTCTCCACTGCACACTCGCCTCCTTCATCCCTCAGTGACCTAGCCCGACCCTGACTCTCCACTGCACACTCGCCTCCTTCATCCCTCAGTGACCTAGCCCGACCCTGACTCTCCACTGCACACTCGCCTCCTTCATCCCTCAGTGACCTAGCCCTACCCTGACTCTCCACTGCACACTCGCCTCCTTCATCCCTCAGTGACCTAGCCCGACCCTGACTCTCCACTGCACACTCGCCTCCTTCATCCCTCAGTGACCTAGCCCGACCCTGACTCTCCACTGCACACTCGCCTCCTTCATCCCTCAGTGACCTAGCCCGACCCTGACTCTCCACTGCACACTCGCCTCCTTCATCCCTCAGTGACCTAGCCCGACCCTGACTCTCCACTGCACACTCGCCTCCTTCATCCCTCAGTGACCTAGCCCGACCCTGACTCTCCACTGCACACTCGCCTCCTTCATCCCTCAGTGACCTAGCCCGACCCTGACTCTCCACTGCACACTCGCCTCCTTCATCCCTCAGTGACCTAGCCCGACCCTGACTCTCCACTGCACACTCGCCTCCTTCATCCCTCAGTGACCTAGCCCGACCCTGACTCTCCACTGCACACTCGCCTCCTTCATCCCTCAGTGACCTAGCCCGACCCTGACTCTCCACTGCACACTCGCCTCCTTCATCCCTCAGTGACCTAGCCCGACCCTGACTCTCCACTGCACACTCGCCTCCTTCATCCCTCAGTGACCTAGCCCGACCCTGACTCTCCACTGCACACTCGCCTCCTTCATCCCTCAGTGACCTAGCCCGACCCTGACTCTCCACTGCACACTCGCCTCCTTCATCCCTCAGTGACCTAGCCCGACCCTGACTCTCCACTGCACACTCGCCTCCTTCATCCCTCAGTGACCTAGCCCGACCCTGACTCTCCACTGCACACTCGCCTCCTTCATCCCTCAGTGACCTAGCCCGACCCTGACTCTCCACTGCACACTCGCCTCCTTCATCCCTCAGTGACCTAGCCCGACCCTGACTCTCCACTGCACACTCGCCTCCTTCATCCCTCAGTGACCTAGCCCGACCCTGACTCTCCACTGCACACTCGCCTCCTTCATCCCTCAGTGACCTAGCCCGACCCTGACTCTCCACTGCACACTCGCCTCCTTCATCCCTCAGTGACCTAGCCCGACCCTGACTCTCCACTGCACACTCGCCTCCTTCATCCCTCAGTGACCTAGCCCGACCCTGACTCTCCACTGCACACTCGCCTCCTTCATCCCTCAGTGACCTAGCCCGACCCTGACTCTCCACTGCACACTCGCCTCCTTCATCCCTCAGTGACCTAGCCCGACCCTGACTCTCCACTGCACACTCGCCTCCTTCATCCCTCAGTGACCTAGCCGACCCTGACTCTCCACTGCACACTCGCCTCCTTCATCCCTCAGTGACCTAGCCCGACCCTGACTCTCCACTGCACACTCGCCTCCTTCATCCCTCAGTGACCTAGCCCGACCCTGACTCTCCACTGCACACTCGCCTCCTTCATCCCTCAGTGACCTAGCCCGACCCTGACTCTCCACTGCACACTCGCCTCCTTCATCCCTCAGTGACCTAGCCCGACCCTGACTCTCCACTGCACACTCGCCTCCTTCATCCCTCAGTGACCTAGCCCGACCCTGACTCTCCACTGCACACTCGCCTCCTTCATCCCTCAGTGACCTAGCCCGACCCTGACTCTCCACTGCACACTCGCCTCCTTCATCCCTCAGTGACCTAGCCCGACCCTGACTCTCCACTGCACACTCGCCTCCTTCATCCCTCAGTGACCTAGCCCGACCCTGACTCTCCACTGCACACTCGCCTCCTTCATCCCTCAGTGACCTAGCCCGACCCTGACTCTCCACTGCACACTCGCCTCCTTCATCCCTCAGTGACCTAGCCCGACCCTGACTCTCCACTGCACACTCGCCTCCTTCATCCCTCAGTGACCTAGCCCGACCCTGACTCTCCACTGCACACTCGCCTCCTTCATCCCTCAGTGACCTAGCCCGACCCTGACTCTCCACTGCACACTCGCCTCCTTCATCCCTCAGTGACCTAGCCCGACCCTGACTCTCCACTGCACACTCGCCTCCTTCATCCCTCAGTGACCTAGCCCGACCCTGACTCTCCACTGCACACTCGCCTCCTTCATCCCTCAGTGACCTAGCCCGACCCTGACTCTCCACTGCACACTCGCCTCCTTCATCCCTCAGTGACCTAGCCCGACCCTGACTCTCCACTGCACACTCGCCTCCTTCATCCCTCAGTGACCTAGCCCGACCCTGACTCTCCACTGCACACTCGCCTCCTTCATCCCTCAGTGACCTAGCCCGACCCTGACTCTCCACTGCACACTCGCCTCCTTCATCCCTCAGTGACCTAGCCCGACCCTGACTCTCCACTGCACACTCGCCTCCTTCATCCCTCAGTGACCTAGCCCGACCCTGACTCTCCACTGCACACTCGCCTCCTTCATCCCTCAGTGACCTAGCCCGACCCTGACTCTCCACTGCACACTCGCCTCCTTCATCCCTCAGTGACCTAGCCCGACCCTGACTCTCCACTGCACACTCGCCTCCTTCATCCCTCAGTGACCTAGCCCGACCCTGACTCTCCACTGCACACTCGCCTCCTTCATCCCTCAGTGACCTAGCCCGACCCTGACTCTCCACTGCACACTCGCCTCCTTCATCCCTCAGTGACCTAGCCCGACCCTGACTCTCCACTGCACACTCGCCTCCTTCATCCCTCAGTGACCTAGCCCGACCCTGACTCTCCACTGCACACTCGCCTCCTTCATCCCTCAGTGACCTAGCCCGACCCTGACTCTCCACTGCACACTCGCCTCCTTCATCCCTCAGTGACCGAGCCCTACCCTGACTCTCCACTGCACACTCGCCTCCTTCATCCCTCAGTGACCTAGCCCGACCCTGACTCTCCACTGCACACTCGCCTCCTTCATCCCTCAGTGACCTAGCCCGACCCTGACTCTCCACTGCACACTCGCCTCCTTCATCCCTCAGTGACCTAGCCCTACCCTGACTCTCCACTGCACACTCGCCTCCTTCATCCCTCAGTGACCTAGCCCGACCCTGACTCTCCACTGCACACTCGCCTCCTTCATCCCTCAGTGACCTAGCCCGACCCTGACTCTCCACTGCACACTCGCCTCCTTCATCCCTCAGTGACCTAGCCCGACCCTGACTCTCCACTGCACACTCGCCTCCTTCATCCCTCAGTGACCTAGCCCGACCCTGACTCTCCACTGCACACTCGCCTCCTTCATCCCTCAGTGACCTAGCCCGACCCTGACTCTCCACTGCACACTCGCCTCCTTCATCCCTCAGTGACCTAGCCCGACCCTGACTCTCCACTGCACACTCGCCTCCTTCATCCCTCAGTGACCTAGCCCGACCCTGACTCTCCACTGCACACTCGCCTCCTTCATCCCTCAGTGACCTAGCCCGACCCTGACTCTCCACTGCACACTCGCCTCCTTCATCCCTCAGTGACCTAGCCCGACCCTGACTCTCCACTGCACACTCGCCTCCTTCATCCCTCAGTGACCGAGCCCGACCCTGACTCTCCACTGCACACTCGCCTCCTTCATCCCTCAGTGACCTAGCCCGACCCTGACTCTCCACTGCACACTCGCCTCCTTCATCCCTCAGTGACCTAGCCCGACCCTGACTCTCCACTGCACACTCGCCTCCTTCATCCCTCAGTGACCTAGCCCGACCCTGACTCTCCACTGCACACTCGCCTCCTTCATCCCTCAGTGACCTAGCCCGACCCTGACTCTCCACTGCACACTCGCCTCCTTCATCCCTCAGTGACCTAGCCCGACCCTGACTCTCCACTGCACACTCGCCTCCTTCATCCCTCAGTGACCTAGCCCGACCCTGACTCTCCACTGCACACTCGCCTCCTTCATCCCTCAGTGACCTAGCCCGACCCTGACTCTCCACTGCACACTCGCCTCCTTCATCCCTCAGTGACCTAGCCCGACCCTGACTCTCCACTGCACACTCGCCTCCTTCATCCCTCAGTGACCTAGCCCTACCCTGACTCTCCACTGCACACTCGCCTCCTTCATCCCTCAGTGACCTAGCCCGACCCTGACTCTCCACTGCACACTCGCCTCCTTCATCCCTCAGTGACCTAGCCCGACCCTGACTCTCCACTGCACACTCGCCTCCTTCATCCCTCAGTGACCTAGCCCGACCCTGACTCTCCACTGCACACTCGCCTCCTTCATCCCTCAGTGACCTAGCCCGACCCTGACTCTCCACTGCACACTCGCCTCCTTCATCCCTCAGTGACCTAGCCCGACCCTGACTCTCCACTGCACACTCGCCTCCTTCATCCCTCAGTGACCTAGCCCGACCCTGACTCTCCACTGCACACTCGCCTCCTTCATCCCTCAGTGACCTAGCCCGACCCTGACTCTCCACTGCACACTCGCCTCCTTCATCCCTCAGTGACCTAGCCCGACCCTGACTCTCCACTGCACACTCGCCTCCTTCATCCCTCAGTGACCTAGCCCGACCCTGACTCTCCACTGCACACTCGCCTCCTTCATCCCTCAGTGACCTAGCCCGACCCTGACTCTCCACTGCACACTCGCCTCCTTCATCCCTCAGTGACCTAGCCCGACCCTGACTCTCCACTGCACACTCGCCTCCTTCATCCCTCAGTGACCTAGCCCGACCCTGACTCTCCACTGCACACTCGCCTCCTTCATCCCTCAGTGACCTAGCCCGACCCTGACTCTCCACTGCACACTCGCCTCCTTCATCCCTCAGTGACCTAGCCCGACCCTGACTCTCCACTGCACACTCGCCTCCTTCATCCCTCAGTGACCTAGCCCGACCCTGACTCTCCACTGCACACTCGCCTCCTTCATCCCTCAGTGACCTAGCCCTACCCTGACTCTCCACTGCACACTCGCCTCCTTCATCCCTCAGTGACCTAGCCCGACCCTGACTCTCCACTGCACACTCGCCTCCTTCATCCCTCAGTGACCTAGCCCGACCCTGACTCTCCACTGCACACTCGCCTCCTTCATCCCTCAGTGACCTAGCCCGACCCTGACTCTCCACTGCACACTCGCCTCCTTCATCCCTCAGTGACCTAGCCCGACCCTGACTCTCCACTGCACACTCGCCTCCTTCATCCCTCAGTGACCTAGCCCGACCCTGACTCTCCACTGCACACTCGCCTCCTTCATCCCTCAGTGACCTAGCCCGACCCTGACTCTCCACTGCACACTCGCCTCCTTCATCCCTCAGTGACCTAGCCCGACCCTGACTCTCCACTGCACACTCGCCTCCTTCATCCCTCAGTGACCTAGCCCGACCCTGACTCTCCACTGCACACTCGCCTCCTTCATCCCTCAGTGACCTAGCCCGACCCTGACTCTCCACTGCACACTCGCCTCCTTCATCCCTCAGTGACCTAGCCCGACCCTGACTCTCCACTGCACACTCGCCTCCTTCATCCCTCAGTGACCTAGCCCGACCCTGACTCTCCACTGCACACTCGCCTCCTTCATCCCTCAGTGACCTAGCCCGACCCTGACTCTCCACTGCACACTCGCCTCCTTCATCCCTCAGTGACCTAGCCCGACCCTGACTCTCCACTGCACACTCGCCTCCTTCATCCCTCAGTGACCTAGCCCGACCCTGACTCTCCACTGCACACTCGCCTCCTTCATCCCTCAGTGACCTAGCCCGACCCTGACTCTCCACTGCACACTCGCCTCCTTCATCCCTCAGTGACCTAGCCCGACCCTGACTCTCCACTGCACACTCGCCTCCTTCATCCCTCAGTGACCTAGCCCGACCCTGACTCTCCACTGCACACTCGCCTCCTTCATCCCTCAGTGACCTAGCCCGACCCTGACTCTCCACTGCACACTCGCCTCCTTCATCCCTCAGTGACCTAGCCCGACCCTGACTCTCCACTGCACACTCGCCTCCTTCATCCCTCAGTGACCTAGCCCGACCCTGACTCTCCACTGCACACTCGCCTCCTTCATCCCTCAGTGACCTAGCCCGACCCTGACTCTCCACTGCACACTCGCCTCCTTCATCCCTCAGTGACCTAGCCCGACCCTGACTCTCCACTGCACACTCGCCTCCTTCATCCCTCAGTGACCTAGCCCGACCCTGACTCTCCACTGCACACTCGCCTCCTTCATCCCTCAGTGACCTAGCCCGACCCTGACTCTCCACTGCACACTCGCCTCCTTCATCCCTCAGTGACCTAGCCCGACCCTGACTCTCCACTGCACACTCGCCTCCTTCATCCCTCAGTGACCTAGCCCGACCCTGACTCTCCACTGCACACTCGCCTCCTTCATCCCTCAGTGACCTAGCCCGACCCTGACTCTCCACTGCACACTCGCCTCCTTCATCCCTCAGTGACCTAGCCCGACCCTGACTCTCCACTGCACACTCGCCTCCTTCATCCCTCAGTGACCTAGCCCGACCCTGACTCTCCACTGCACACTCGCCTCCTTCATCCCTCAGTGACCTAGCCCGACCCTGACTCTCCACTGCACACTCGCCTCCTTCATCCCTCAGTGACCTAGCCCGACCCTGACTCTCCACTGCACACTCGCCTCCTTCATCCCTCAGTGACCTAGCCCGACCCTGACTCTCCACTGCACACTCGCCTCCTTCATCCCTCAGTGACCTAGCCCGACCCTGACTCTCCACTGCACACTCGCCTCCTTCATCCCTCAGTGACCTAGCCCGACCCTGACTCTCCACTGCACACTCGCCTCCTTCATCCCTCAGTGACCTAGCCCGACCCTGACTCTCCACTGCACACTCGCCTCCTTCATCCCTCAGTGACCTAGCCCGACCCTGACTCTCCACTGCACACTCGCCTCCTTCATCCCTCAGTGACCTAGCCCGACCCTGACTCTCCACTGCACACTCGCCTCCTTCATCCCTCAGTGACCTAGCCCGACCCTGACTCTCCACTGCACACTCGCCTCCTTCATCCCTCAGTGACCTAGCCCGACCCTGACTCTCCACTGCACACTCGCCTCCTTCATCCCTCAGTGACCTAGCCCGACCCTGACTCTCCACTGCACACTCGCCTCCTTCATCCCTCAGTGACCTAGCCCGACCCTGACTCTCCACTGCACACTCGCCTCCTTCATCCCTCAGTGACCGAGCCCGACCCTGACTCTCCACTGCACACTCGCCTCCTTCATCCCTCAGTGACCTAGCCCGACCCTGACTCTCCACTGCACACTCGCCTCCTTCATCCCTCAGTGACCTAGCCCGACCCTGACTCTCCACTGCACACTCGCCTCCTTCATCCCTCAGTGACCTAGCCCGACCCTGACTCTCCACTGCACACTCGCCTCCTTCATCCCTCAGTGACCTAGCCCGACCCTGACTCTCCACTGCACACTCGCCTCCTTCATCCCTCAGTGACCTAGCCCGACCCTGACTCTCCACTGCACACTCGCCTCCTTCATCCCTCAGTGACCTAGCCCGACCCTGACTCTCCACTGCACACTCGCCTCCTTCATCCCTCAGTGACCTAGCCCGACCCTGACTCTCCACTGCACACTCGCCTCCTTCATCCCTCAGTGACCTAGCCCGACCCTGACTCTCCACTGCACACTCGCCTCCTTCATCCCTCAGTGACCTAGCCCGACCCTGACTCTCCACTGCACACTCGCCTCCTTCATCCCTCAGTGACCTAGCCCGACCCTGACTCTCCACTGCACACTCGCCTCCTTCATCCCTCAGTGACCTAGCCCGACCCTGACTCTCCACTGCACACTCGCCTCCTTCATCCCTCAGTGACCTAGCCCGACCCTGACTCTCCACTGCACACTCGCCTCCTTCATCCCTCAGTGACCTAGCCCGACCCTGACTCTCCACTGCACACTCGCCTCCTTCATCCCTCAGTGACCTAGCCCGACCCTGACTCTCCACTGCACACTCGCCTCCTTCATCCCTCAGTGACCTAGCCCGACCCTGACTCTCCACTGCACACTCGCCTCCTTCATCCCTCAGTGACCTAGCCCGACCCTGACTCTCCACTGCACACTCGCCTCCTTCATCCCTCAGTGACCTAGCCCGACCCTGACTCTCCACTGCACACTCGCCTCCTTCATCCCTCAGTGACCTAGCCCGACCCTGACTCTCCACTGCACACTCGCCTCCTTCATCCCTCAGTGACCTAGCCCGACCCTGACTCTCCACTGCACACTCGCCTCCTTCATCCCTCAGTGACCTAGCCCGACCCTGACTCTCCACTGCACACTCGCCTCCTTCATCCCTCAGTGACCTAGCCCGACCCTGACTCTCCACTGCACACTCGCCTCCTTCATCCCTCAGTGACCTAGCCCGACCCTGACTCTCCACTGCACACTCGCCTCCTTCATCCCTCAGTGACCTAGCCCGACCCTGACTCTCCACTGCACACTCGCCTCCTTCATCCCTCAGTGACCTAGCCCGACCCTGACTCTCCACTGCACACTCGCCTCCTTCATCCCTCAGTGACCTAGCCCGACCCTGACTCTCCACTGCACACTCGCCTCCTTCATCCCTCAGTGACCTAGCCCGACCCTGACTCTCCACTGCACACTCGCCTCCTTCATCCCTCAGTGACCTAGCCCGACCCTGACTCTCCACTGCACACTCGCCTCCTTCATCCCTCAGTGACCTAGCCCGACCCTGACTCTCCACTGCACACTCGCCTCCTTCATCCCTCAGTGACCTAGCCCGACCCTGACTCTCCACTGCACACTCGCCTCCTTCATCCCTCAGTGACCTAGCCCGACCCTGACTCTCCACTGCACACTCGCCTCCTTCATCCCTCAGTGACCTAGCCCGACCCTGACTCTCCACTGCACACTCGCCTCCTTCATCCCTCAGTGACCTAGCCCGACCCTGACTCTCCACTGCACACTCGCCTCCTTCATCCCTCAGTGACCTAGCCCGACCCTGACTCTCCACTGCACACTCGCCTCCTTCATCCCTCAGTGACCTAGCCCGACCCTGACTCTCCACTGCACACTCGCCTCCTTCATCCCTCAGTGACCTAGCCCGACCCTGACTCTCCACTGCACACTCGCCTCCTTCATCCCTCAGTGACCTAGCCCGACCCTGACTCTCCACTGCACACTCGCCTCCTTCATCCCTCAGTGACCTAGCCCGACCCTGACTCTCCACTGCACACTCGCCTCCTTCATCCCTCAGTGACCTAGCCCGACCCTGACTCTCCACTGCACACTCGCCTCCTTCATCCCTCAGTGACCTAGCCCGACCCTGACTCTCCACTGCACACTCGCCTCCTTCATCCCTCAGTGACCTAGCCCGACCCTGACTCTCCACTGCACACTCGCCTCCTTCATCCCTCAGTGACCTAGCCCGACCCTGACTCTCCACTGCACACTCGCCTCCTTCATCCCTCAGTGACCTAGCCCGACCCTGACTCTCCACTGCACACTCGCCTCCTTCATCCCTCAGTGACCTAGCCCGACCCTGACTCTCCACTGCACACTCGCCTCCTTCATCCCTCAGTGACCTAGCCCGACCCTGACTCTCCACTGCACACTCGCCTCCTTCATCCCTCAGTGACCTAGCCCGACCCTGACTCTCCACTGCACACTCGCCTCCTTCATCCCTCAGTGACCTAGCCCGACCCTGACTCTCCACTGCACACTCGCCTCCTTCATCCCTCAGTGACCTAGCCCGACCCTGACTCTCCACTGCACACTCGCCTCCTTCATCCCTCAGTGACCTAGCCCGACCCTGACTCTCCACTGCACACTCGCCTCCTTCATCCCTCAGTGACCTAGCCCGACCCTGACTCTCCACTGCACACTCGCCTCCTTCATCCCTCAGTGACCTAGCCCGACCCTGACTCTCCACTGCACACTCGCCTCCTTCATCCCTCAGTGACCTAGCCCGACCCTGACTCTCCACTGCACACTCGCCTCCTTCATCCCTCAGTGACCTAGCCCGACCCTGACTCTCCACTGCACACTCGCCTCCTTCATCCCTCAGTGACCTAGCCCGACCCTGACTCTCCACTGCACACTCGCCTCCTTCATCCCTCAGTGACCTAGCCCGACCCTGACTCTCCACTGCACACTCGCCTCCTTCATCCCTCAGTGACCTAGCCCGACCCTGACTCTCCACTGCACACTCGCCTCCTTCATCCCTCAGTGACCTAGCCCGACCCTGACTCTCCACTGCACACTCGCCTCCTTCATCCCTCAGTGACCTAGCCCGACCCTGACTCTCCACTGCACACTCGCCTCCTTCATCCCTCAGTGACCTAGCCCGACCCTGACTCTCCACTGCACACTCGCCTCCTTCATCCCTCAGTGACCTAGCCCGACCCTGACTCTCCACTGCACACTCGCCTCCTTCATCCCTCAGTGACCTAGCCCGACCCTGACTCTCCACTGCACACTCGCCTCCTTCATCCCTCAGTGACCTAGCCCGACCCTGACTCTCCACTGCACACTCGCCTCCTTCATCCCTCAGTGACCTAGCCCGACCCTGACTCTCCACTGCACACTCGCCTCCTTCATCCCTCAGTGACCTAGCCCGACCCTGACTCTCCACTGCACACTCGCCTCCTTCATCCCTCAGTGACCTAGCCCGACCCTGACTCTCCACTGCACACTCGCCTCCTTCATCCCTCAGTGACCTAGCCCGACCCTGACTCTCCACTGCACACTCGCCTCCTTCATCCCTCAGTGACCTAGCCCGACCCTGACTCTCCACTGCACACTCGCCTCCTTCATCCCTCAGTGACCTAGCCCGACCCTGACTCTCCACTGCACACTCGCCTCCTTCATCCCTCAGTGACCTAGCCCGACCCTGACTCTCCACTGCACACTCGCCTCCTTCATCCCTCAGTGACCTAGCCCGACCCTGACTCTCCACTGCACACTCGCCTCCTTCATCCCTCAGTGACCTAGCCCGACCCTGACTCTCCACTGCACACTCGCCTCCTTCATCCCTCAGTGACCTAGCCCGACCCTGACTCTCCACTGCACACTCGCCTCCTTCATCCCTCAGTGACCTAGCCCGACCCTGACTCTCCACTGCACACTCGCCTCCTTCATCCCTCAGTGACCTAGCCCGACCCTGACTCTCCACTGCACACTCGCCTCCTTCATCCCTCAGTGACCTAGCCCGACCCTGACTCTCCACTGCACACTCGCCTCCTTCATCCCTCAGTGACCTAGCCCGACCCTGACTCTCCACTGCACACTCGCCTCCTTCATCCCTCAGTGACCTAGCCCGACCCTGACTCTCCACTGCACACTCGCCTCCTTCATCCCTCAGTGACCTAGCCCGACCCTGACTCTCCACTGCACACTCGCCTCCTTCATCCCTCAGTGACCTAGCCCGACCCTGACTCTCCACTGCACACTCGCCTCCTTCATCCCTCAGTGACCTAGCCCGACCCTGACTCTCCACTGCACACTCGCCTCCTTCATCCCTCAGTGACCTAGCCCGACCCTGACTCTCCACTGCACACTCGCCTCCTTCATCCCTCAGTGACCTAGCCCGACCCTGACTCTCCACTGCACACTCGCCTCCTTCATCCCTCAGTGACCTAGCCCGACCCTGACTCTCCACTGCACACTCGCCTCCTTCATCCCTCAGTGACCTAGCCCGACCCTGACTCTCCACTGCACACTCGCCTCCTTCATCCCTCAGTGACCTAGCCCGACCCTGACTCTCCACTGCACACTCGCCTCCTTCATCCCTCAGTGACCTAGCCCGACCCTGACTCTCCACTGCACACTCGCCTCCTTCATCCCTCAGTGACCTAGCCCGACCCTGACTCTCCACTGCACACTCGCCTCCTTCATCCCTCAGTGACCTAGCCCGACCCTGACTCTCCACTGCACACTCGCCTCCTTCATCCCTCAGTGACCTAGCCCGACCCTGACTCTCCACTGCACACTCGCCTCCTTCATCCCTCAGTGACCTAGCCCGACCCTGACTCTCCACTGCACACTCGCCTCCTTCATCCCTCAGTGACCTAGCCCGACCCTGACTCTCCACTGCACACTCGCCTCCTTCATCCCTCAGTGACCTAGCCCGACCCTGACTCTCCACTGCACACTCGCCTCCTTCATCCCTCAGTGACCTAGCCCGACCCTGACTCTCCACTGCACACTCGCCTCCTTCATCCCTCAGTGACCTAGCCCGACCCTGACTCTCCACTGCACACTCGCCTCCTTCATCCCTCAGTGACCTAGCCCGACCCTGACTCTCCACTGCACACTCGCCTCCTTCATCCCTCAGTGACCTAGCCCGACCCTGACTCTCCACTGCACACTCGCCTCCTTCATCCCTCAGTGACCTAGCCCGACCCTGACTCTCCACTGCACACTCGCCTCCTTCATCCCTCAGTGACCTAGCCCGACCCTGACTCTCCACTGCACACTCGCCTCCTTCATCCCTCAGTGACCTAGCCCGACCCTGACTCTCCACTGCACACTCGCCTCCTTCATCCCTCAGTGACCTAGCCCGACCCTGACTCTCCACTGCACACTCGCCTCCTTCATCCCTCAGTGACCTAGCCCGACCCTGACTCTCCACTGCACACTCGCCTCCTTCATCCCTCAGTGACCTAGCCCGACCCTGACTCTCCACTGCACACTCGCCTCCTTCATCCCTCAGTGACCTAGCCCGACCCTGACTCTCCACTGCACACTCGCCTCCTTCATCCCTCAGTGACCTAGCCCGACCCTGACTCTCCACTGCACACTCGCCTCCTTCATCCCTCAGTGACCTAGCCCGACCCTGACTCTCCACTGCACACTCGCCTCCTTCATCCCTCAGTGACCTAGCCCGACCCTGACTCTCCACTGCACACTCGCCTCCTTCATCCCTCAGTGACCTAGCCCGACCCTGACTCTCCACTGCACACTCGCCTCCTTCATCCCTCAGTGACCTAGCCCGACCCTGACTCTCCACTGCACACTCGCCTCCTTCATCCCTCAGTGACCTAGCCCGACCCTGACTCTCCACTGCACACTCGCCTCCTTCATCCCTCAGTGACCTAGCCCTACCCTGACTCTCCACTGCACACTCGCCTCCTTCATCCCTCAGTGACCTAGCCCGACCCTGACTCTCCACTGCACACTCGCCTCCTTCATCCCTCAGTGACCTAGCCCGACCCTGACTCTCCACTGCACACTCGCCTCCTTCATCCCTCAGTGACCTAGCCCGACCCTGACTCTCCACTGCACACTCGCCTCCTTCATCCCTCAGTGACCTAGCCCGACCCTGACTCTCCACTGCACACTCGCCTCCTTCATCCCTCAGTGACCTAGCCCGACCCTGACTCTCCACTGCACACTCGCCTCCTTCATCCCTCAGTGACCTAGCCCGACCCTGACTCTCCACTGCACACTCGCCTCCTTCATCCCTCAGTGACCTAGCCCGACCCTGACTCTCCACTGCACACTCGCCTCCTTCATCCCTCAGTGACCTAGCCCGACCCTGACTCTCCACTGCACACTCGCCTCCTTCATCCCTCAGTGACCTAGCCCGACCCTGACTCTCCACTGCACACTCGCCTCCTTCATCCCTCAGTGACCTAGCCCGACCCTGACTCTCCACTGCACACTCGCCTCCTTCATCCCTCAGTGACCTAGCCCGACCCTGACTCTCCACTGCACACTCGCCTCCTTCATCCCTCAGTGACCTAGCCCGACCCTGACTCTCCACTGCACACTCGCCTCCTTCATCCCTCAGTGACCGAGCCCGACCCTGACTCTCCACTGCACACTCGCCTCCTTCATCCCTCAGTGACCTAGCCCGACCCTGACTCTCCACTGCACACTCGCCTCCTTCATCCCTCAGTGACCTAGCCCGACCCTGACTCTCCACTGCACACTCGCCTCCTTCATCCCTCAGTGACCTAGCCCGACCCTGACTCTCCACTGCACACTCGCCTCCTTCATCCCTCAGTGACCTAGCCCGACCCTGACTCTCCACTGCACACTCGCCTCCTTCATCCCTCAGTGACCTAGCCCGACCCTGACTCTCCACTGCACACTCGCCTCCTTCATCCCTCAGTGACCTAGCCCGACCCTGACTCTCCACTGCACACTCGCCTCCTTCATCCCTCAGTGACCTAGCCCGACCCTGACTCTCCACTGCACACTCGCCTCCTTCATCCCTCAGTGACCTAGCCCGACCCTGACTCTCCACTGCACACTCGCCTCCTTCATCCCTCAGTGACCTAGCCCGACCCTGACTCTCCACTGCACACTCGCCTCCTTCATCCCTCAGTGACCTAGCCCGACCCTGACTCTCCACTGCACACTCGCCTCCTTCATCCCTCAGTGACCTAGCCCGACCCTGACTCTCCACTGCACACTCGCCTCCTTCATCCCTCAGTGACCTAGCCCGACCCTGACTCTCCACTGCACACTCGCCTCCTTCATCCCTCAGTGACCTAGCCCGACCCTGACTCTCCACTGCACACTCGCCTCCTTCATCCCTCAGTGACCTAGCCCGACCCTGACTCTCCACTGCACACTCGCCTCCTTCATCCCTCAGTGACCTAGCCCGACCCTGACTCTCCACTGCACACTCGCCTCCTTCATCCCTCAGTGACCTAGCCCGACCCTGACTCTCCACTGCACACTCGCCTCCTTCATCCCTCAGTGACCTAGCCCGACCCTGACTCTCCACTGCACACTCGCCTCCTTCATCCCTCAGTGACCTAGCCCGACCCTGACTCTCCACTGCACACTCGCCTCCTTCATCCCTCAGTGACCTAGCCCGACCCTGACTCTCCACTGCACACTCGCCTCCTTCATCCCTCAGTGACCTAGCCCGACCCTGACTCTCCACTGCACACTCGCCTCCTTCATCCCTCAGTGACCTAGCCCGACCCTGACTCTCCACTGCACACTCGCCTCCTTCATCCCTCAGTGACCTAGCCCGACCCTGACTCTCCACTGCACACTCGCCTCCTTCATCCCTCAGTGACCTAGCCCGACCCTGACTCTCCACTGCACACTCGCCTCCTTCATCCCTCAGTGACCTAGCCCGACCCTGACTCTCCACTGCACACTCGCCTCCTTCATCCCTCAGTGACCTAGCCCGACCCTGACTCTCCACTGCACACTCGCCTCCTTCATCCCTCAGTGACCTAGCCCGACCCTGACTCTCCACTGCACACTCGCCTCCTTCATCCCTCAGTGACCTAGCCCGACCCTGACTCTCCACTGCACACTCGCCTCCTTCATCCCTCAGTGACCTAGCCCGACCCTGACTCTCCACTGCACACTCGCCTCCTTCATCCCTCAGTGACCTAGCCCGACCCTGACTCTCCACTGCACACTCGCCTCCTTCATCCCTCAGTGACCTAGCCCGACCCTGACTCTCCACTGCACACTCGCCTCCTTCATCCCTCAGTGACCTAGCCCGACCCTGACTCTCCACTGCACACTCGCCTCCTTCATCCCTCAGTGACCTAGCCCGACCCTGACTCTCCACTGCACACTCGCCTCCTTCATCCCTCAGTGACCTAGCCCGACCCTGACTCTCCACTGCACACTCGCCTCCTTCATCCCTCAGTGACCTAGCCCGACCCTGACTCTCCACTGCACACTCGCCTCCTTCATCCCTCAGTGACCTAGCCCGACCCTGACTCTCCACTGCACACTCGCCTCCTTCATCCCTCAGTGACCTAGCCCGACCCTGACTCTCCACTGCACACTCGCCTCCTTCATCCCTCAGTGACCTAGCCCGACCCTGACTCTCCACTGCACACTCGCCTCCTTCATCCCTCAGTGACCTAGCCCGACCCTGACTCTCCACTGCACACTCGCCTCCTTCATCCCTCAGTGACCTAGCCCGACCCTGACTCTCCACTGCACACTCGCCTCCTTCATCCCTCAGTGACCTAGCCCGACCCTGACTCTCCACTGCACACTCGCCTCCTTCATCCCTCAGTGACCTAGCCCGACCCTGACTCTCCACTGCACACTCGCCTCCTTCATCCCTCAGTGACCTAGCCCGACCCTGACTCTCCACTGCACACTCGCCTCCTTCATCCCTCAGTGACCTAGCCCGACCCTGACTCTCCACTGCACACTCGCCTCCTTCATCCCTCAGTGACCTAGCCCGACCCTGACTCTCCACTGCACACTCGCCTCCTTCATCCCTCAGTGACCTAGCCCGACCCTGACTCTCCACTGCACACTCGCCTCCTTCATCCCTCAGTGACCTAGCCCGACCCTGACTCTCCACTGCACACTCGCCTCCTTCATCCCTCAGTGACCTAGCCCGACCCTGACTCTCCACTGCACACTCGCCTCCTTCATCCCTCAGTGACCTAGCCCGACCCTGACTCTCCACTGCACACTCGCCTCCTTCATCCCTCAGTGACCTAGCCCGACCCTGACTCTCCACTGCACACTCGCCTCCTTCATCCCTCAGTGACCTAGCCCGACCCTGACTCTCCACTGCACACTCGCCTCCTTCATCCCTCAGTGACCTAGCCCGACCCTGACTCTCCACTGCACACTCGCCTCCTTCATCCCTCAGTGACCTAGCCCGACCCTGACTCTCCACTGCACACTCGCCTCCTTCATCCCTCAGTGACCTAGCCCGACCCTGACTCTCCACTGCACACTCGCCTCCTTCATCCCTCAGTGACCTAGCCCGACCCTGACTCTCCACTGCACACTCGCCTCCTTCATCCCTCAGTGACCTAGCCCGACCCTGACTCTCCACTGCACACTCGCCTCCTTCATCCCTCAGTGACCTAGCCCGACCCTGACTCTCCACTGCACACTCGCCTCCTTCATCCCTCAGTGACCTAGCCCGACCCTGACTCTCCACTGCACACTCGCCTCCTTCATCCCTCAGTGACCTAGCCCGACCCTGACTCTCCACTGCACACTCGCCTCCTTCATCCCTCAGTGACCTAGCCCGACCCTGACTCTCCACTGCACACTCGCCTCCTTCATCCCTCAGTGACCTAGCCCGACCCTGACTCTCCACTGCACACTCGCCTCCTTCATCCCTCAGTGACCTAGCCCGACCCTGACTCTCCACTGCACACTCGCCTCCTTCATCCCTCAGTGACCTAGCCCGACCCTGACTCTCCACTGCACACTCGCCTCCTTCATCCCTCAGTGACCTAGCCCGACCCTGACTCTCCACTGCACACTCGCCTCCTTCATCCCTCAGTGACCTAGCCCGACCCTGACTCTCCACTGCACACTCGCCTCCTTCATCCCTCAGTGACCTAGCCCGACCCTGACTCTCCACTGCACACTCGCCTCCTTCATCCCTCAGTGACCTAGCCCGACCCTGACTCTCCACTGCACACTCGCCTCCTTCATCCCTCAGTGACCTAGCCCGACCCTGACTCTCCACTGCACACTCGCCTCCTTCATCCCTCAGTGACCTAGCCCGACCCTGACTCTCCACTGCACACTCGCCTCCTTCATCCCTCAGTGACCTAGCCCGACCCTGACTCTCCACTGCACACTCGCCTCCTTCATCCCTCAGTGACCTAGCCCGACCCTGACTCTCCACTGCACACTCGCCTCCTTCATCCCTCAGTGACCTAGCCCGACCCTGACTCTCCACTGCACACTCGCCTCCTTCATCCCTCAGTGACCTAGCCCGACCCTGACTCTCCACTGCACACTCGCCTCCTTCATCCCTCAGTGACCTAGCCCGACCCTGACTCTCCACTGCACACTCGCCTCCTTCATCCCTCAGTGACCTAGCCCGACCCTGACTCTCCACTGCACACTCGCCTCCTTCATCCCTCAGTGACCTAGCCCGACCCTGACTCTCCACTGCACACTCGCCTCCTTCATCCCTCAGTGACCTAGCCCGACCCTGACTCTCCACTGCACACTCGCCTCCTTCATCCCTCAGTGACCTAGCCCGACCCTGACTCTCCACTGCACACTCGCCTCCTTCATCCCTCAGTGACCTAGCCCGACCCTGACTCTCCACTGCACACTCGCCTCCTTCATCCCTCAGTGACCTAGCCCGACCCTGACTCTCCACTGCACACTCGCCTCCTTCATCCCTCAGTGACCTAGCCCGACCCTGACTCTCCACTGCACACTCGCCTCCTTCATCCCTCAGTGACCTAGCCCGACCCTGACTCTCCACTGCACACTCGCCTCCTTCATCCCTCAGTGACCTAGCCCGACCCTGACTCTCCACTGCACACTCGCCTCCTTCATCCCTCAGTGACCTAGCCCGACCCTGACTCTCCACTGCACACTCGCCTCCTTCATCCCTCAGTGACCTAGCCCGACCCTGACTCTCCACTGCACACTCGCCTCCTTCATCCCTCAGTGACCTAGCCCGACCCTGACTCTCCACTGCACACTCGCCTCCTTCATCCCTCAGTGACCTAGCCCTACCCTGACTCTCCACTGCACACTCGCCTCCTTCATCCCTCAGTGACCTAGCCCGACCCTGACTCTCCACTGCACACTCGCCTCCTTCATCCCTCAGTGACCTAGCCCGACCCTGACTCTCCACTGCACACTCGCCTCCTTCATCCCTCAGTGACCTAGCCCGACCCTGACTCTCCACTGCACACTCGCCTCCTTCATCCCTCAGTGACCTAGCCCGACCCTGACTCTCCACTGCACACTCGCCTCCTTCATCCCTCAGTGACCTAGCCCGACCCTGACTCTCCACTGCACACTCGCCTCCTTCATCCCTCAGTGACCTAGCCCGACCCTGACTCTCCACTGCACACTCGCCTCCTTCATCCCTCAGTGACCTAGCCCGACCCTGACTCTCCACTGCACACTCGCCTCCTTCATCCCTCAGTGACCTAGCCCGACCCTGACTCTCCACTGCACACTCGCCTCCTTCATCCCTCAGTGACCTAGCCCGACCCTGACTCTCCACTGCACACTCGCCTCCTTCATCCCTCAGTGACCTAGCCCGACCCTGACTCTCCACTGCACACTCGCCTCCTTCATCCCTCAGTGACCTAGCCCGACCCTGACTCTCCACTGCACACTCGCCTCCTTCATCCCTCAGTGACCTAGCCCGACCCTGACTCTCCACTGCACACTCGCCTCCTTCATCCCTCAGTGACCTAGCCCGACCCTGACTCTCCACTGCACACTCGCCTCCTTCATCCCTCAGTGACCTAGCCCGACCCTGACTCTCCACTGCACACTCGCCTCCTTCATCCCTCAGTGACCTAGCCCGACCCTGACTCTCCACTGCACACTCGCCTCCTTCATCCCTCAGTGACCTAGCCCGACCCTGACTCTCCACTGCACACTCGCCTCCTTCATCCCTCAGTGACCTAGCCCGACCCTGACTCTCCACTGCACACTCGCCTCCTTCATCCCTCAGTGACCTAGCCCGACCCTGACTCTCCACTGCACACTCGCCTCCTTCATCCCTCAGTGACCTAGCCCGACCCTGACTCTCCACTGCACACTCGCCTCCTTCATCCCTCAGTGACCTAGCCCGACCCTGACTCTCCACTGCACACTCGCCTCCTTCATCCCTCAGTGACCTAGCCCGACCCTGACTCTCCACTGCACACTCGCCTCCTTCATCCCTCAGTGACCTAGCCCGACCCTGACTCTCCACTGCACACTCGCCTCCTTCATCCCTCAGTGACCTAGCCCGACCCTGACTCTCCACTGCACACTCGCCTCCTTCATCCCTCAGTGACCTAGCCCGACCCTGACTCTCCACTGCACACTCGCCTCCTTCATCCCTCAGTGACCTAGCCCGACCCTGACTCTCCACTGCACACTCGCCTCCTTCATCCCTCAGTGACCTAGCCCGACCCTGACTCTCCACTGCACACTCGCCTCCTTCATCCCTCAGTGACCTAGCCCGACCCTGACTCTCCACTGCACACTCGCCTCCTTCATCCCTCAGTGACCTAGCCCGACCCTGACTCTCCACTGCACACTCGCCTCCTTCATCCCTCAGTGACCTAGCCCGACCCTGACTCTCCACTGCACACTCGCCTCCTTCATCCCTCAGTGACCTAGCCCGACCCTGACTCTCCACTGCACACTCGCCTCCTTCATCCCTCAGTGACCTAGCCCGACCCTGACTCTCCACTGCACACTCGCCTCCTTCATCCCTCAGTGACCTAGCCCGACCCTGACTCTCCACTGCACACTCGCCTCCTTCATCCCTCAGTGACCTAGCCCGACCCTGACTCTCCACTGCACACTCGCCTCCTTCATCCCTCAGTGACCTAGCCCGACCCTGACTCTCCACTGCACACTCGCCTCCTTCATCCCTCAGTGACCTAGCCCGACCCTGACTCTCCACTGCACACTCGCCTCCTTCATCCCTCAGTGACCTAGCCCGACCCTGACTCTCCACTGCACACTCGCCTCCTTCATCCCTCAGTGACCTAGCCCGACCCTGACTCTCCACTGCACACTCGCCTCCTTCATCCCTCAGTGACCTAGCCCGACCCTGACTCTCCACTGCACACTCGCCTCCTTCATCCCTCAGTGACCTAGCCCGACCCTGACTCTCCACTGCACACTCGCCTCCTTCATCCCTCAGTGACCTAGCCCGACCCTGACTCTCCACTGCACACTCGCCTCCTTCATCCCTCAGTGACCTAGCCCGACCCTGACTCTCCACTGCACACTCGCCTCCTTCATCCCTCAGTGACCTAGCCCGACCCTGACTCTCCACTGCACACTCGCCTCCTTCATCCCTCAGTGACCTAGCCCGACCCTGACTCTCCACTGCACACTCGCCTCCTTCATCCCTCAGTGACCTAGCCCGACCCTGACTCTCCACTGCACACTCGCCTCCTTCATCCCTCAGTGACCTAGCCCTACCCTGACTCTCCACTGCACACTCGCCTCCTTCATCCCTCAGTGACCTAGCCCTACCCTGACTCTCCACTGCACACTCGCCTCCTTCATCCCTCAGTGACCTAGCCCGACCCTGACTCTCCACTGCACACTCGCCTCCTTCATCCCTCAGTGACCTAGCCCGACCCTGACTCTCCACTGCACACTCGCCTCCTTCATCCCTCAGTGACCTAGCCCGACCCTGACTCTCCACTGCACACTCGCCTCCTTCATCCCTCAGTGACCTAGCCCGACCCTGACTCTCCACTGCACACTCGCCTCCTTCATCCCTCAGTGACCTAGCCCGACCCTGACTCTCCACTGCACACTCGCCTCCTTCATCCCTCAGTGACCTAGCCCGACCCTGACTCTCCACTGCACACTCGCCTCCTTCATCCCTCAGTGACCTAGCCCGACCCTGACTCTCCACTGCACACTCGCCTCCTTCATCCCTCAGTGACCTAGCCCGACCCTGACTCTCCACTGCACACTCGCCTCCTTCATCCCTCAGTGACCTAGCCCGACCCTGACTCTCCACTGCACACTCGCCTCCTTCATCCCTCAGTGACCTAGCCCGACCCTGACTCTCCACTGCACACTCGCCTCCTTCATCCCTCAGTGACCTAGCCCGACCCTGACTCTCCACTGCACACTCGCCTCCTTCATCCCTCAGTGACCTAGCCCGACCCTGACTCTCCACTGCACACTCGCCTCCTTCATCCCTCAGTGACCTAGCCCGACCCTGACTCTCCACTGCACACTCGCCTCCTTCATCCCTCAGTGACCTAGCCCGACCCTGACTCTCCACTGCACACTCGCCTCCTTCATCCCTCAGTGACCTAGCCCGACCCTGACTCTCCACTGCACACTCGCCTCCTTCATCCCTCAGTGACCTAGCCCGACCCTGACTCTCCACTGCACACTCGCCTCCTTCATCCCTCAGTGACCTAGCCCGACCCTGACTCTCCACTGCACACTCGCCTCCTTCATCCCTCAGTGACCTAGCCCGACCCTGACTCTCCACTGCACACTCGCCTCCTTCATCCCTCAGTGACCTAGCCCGACCCTGACTCTCCACTGCACACTCGCCTCCTTCATCCCTCAGTGACCTAGCCCGACCCTGACTCTCCACTGCACACTCGCCTCCTTCATCCCTCAGTGACCTAGCCCGACCCTGACTCTCCACTGCACACTCGCCTCCTTCATCCCTCAGTGACCTAGCCCGACCCTGACTCTCCACTGCACACTCGCCTCCTTCATCCCTCAGTGACCTAGCCCGACCCTGACTCTCCACTGCACACTCGCCTCCTTCATCCCTCAGTGACCTAGCCCGACCCTGACTCTCCACTGCACACTCGCCTCCTTCATCCCTCAGTGACCTAGCCCGACCCTGACTCTCCACTGCACACTCGCCTCCTTCATCCCTCAGTGACCTAGCCCGACCCTGACTCTCCACTGCACACTCGCCTCCTTCATCCCTCAGTGACCTAGCCCGACCCTGACTCTCCACTGCACACTCGCCTCCTTCATCCCTCAGTGACCTAGCCCGACCCTGACTCTCCACTGCACACTCGCCTCCTTCATCCCTCAGTGACCTAGCCCGACCCTGACTCTCCACTGCACACTCGCCTCCTTCATCCCTCAGTGACCTAGCCCGACCCTGACTCTCCACTGCACACTCGCCTCCTTCATCCCTCAGTGACCTAGCCCGACCCTGACTCTCCACTGCACACTCGCCTCCTTCATCCCTCATTGACCTAGCCCGACGCTGACTCTCCACTGCACACTCGCCTCCTTCATCCTTCAGTGACCTAGCCCTACCCTGACTCTCCACTGCACACTCGCCTCCTTCATCCCTCAGTGACCGAGCCTGACCCTGACTCTCCACTGCACACTCGCCTCCTTCATCCCTCAGTGACCTAGCCCTACCCTGACTCTCCACTGCACACTCGCCTCCTTCATCCCTCAGTGACCTAGCCCGACCCTGACTCTCCACTGCACACTCGCCTCCTTCATCCTTCAGTGACCTAGCCCTACCCTGACTCTCCACTGCACACTCGCCTCCTTCATCCCTCAGTGACCTAGCCCGACCCTGACTCTCCACTGCACACTCGCCTCCTTCATCCCTCAGTGACCTAGCTCGACCCTGACTCTCCACTGCACACTCGCCTCCTTCATCCCTCAGTGACCTAGCTCGACCCTGACTCTCCACTGCACACTCACCTCCTTCATCCCTCACTGACCTAGCCCGACCCTGACTCTCCACTGCACACTCGCCTCCTTCATCCTTCAGTGACCCAGCCCGACCCTGACTCTCCACTGCATACTCGCTCCTTCATCCCTCAGTGACCTAGCCCGACCCTGACTCTCCACTGAATACTCGCCTCCTTCATCCCTCAGTGACCTAGCCCGACCCTGACTCTCCACTGCACACTCGCCTCCTTCATCCCTCAGTGACCTAGCCCGACCCTGACTCTCCACTGCACACTCGCCTCCTTCATCCCTCAGTGACCTAGCCCGACCCTGACTCTCCACTGCACACTCGCCTCCTTCATCCCTCAGTGACCTAGCCCGACCCTGACTCTCCACTGCACACTCGCCTCCTTCATCCCTCAGTGACCGAGCCCGACCCTGACTCTCCACTGCACACTCGCCTCCTTCATCCCTCAGTGACCTAGCCCGACCCTGACTCTCCACTGCACACTCGCCTCCTTCATCCCTCAGTGACCCAGCCCGACCCTGACTCTCCACTGCACACTCGCCTCCTTCATCCCTCAGTGACCTAGCCCGACCCTGACTCTCCACTGCACACTCGCCTCCTTCATCCCTCAGTGACCTAGCCCGACCCTGACTCTCCACTGCACACTCGCCTCCTTCATCCCTCAGTGACCTAGCCCTACCCTGACTCTCCACTGCACACTCGCCTCCTTCATCCCTCAGTGACCTAGCCCGACCCTGACTCTCCACTGCACACTCGCCTCCTTCATCCCTCAGTGACCTAGCCCGACCCTGACTCTCCACTGCACACTCGCCTCCTTCATCCCTCAGTGACCTAGCCCGACCCTGACTCTCCACTGCACACTCGCCTCCTTCATCCCTCAGTGACCTAGCCCGACCCTGACTCTCCACTGCACACTCGCCTCCTTCATCCCTCAGTGACCTAGCCCGACCCTGACTCTCCACTGCACACTCGCCTCCTTCATCCCTCAGTGACCTAGCCCGACCCTGACTCTCCACTGCACACTCGCCTCCTTCATCCCTCAGTGACCCAGCCCGACCCTGACTCTCCACTGCACACTCGCCTCCTTCATCCCTCAGTGACCTAGCCCGACCCTGACTCTCCACTGCACACTCGCCTCCTTCATCCCTCAGTGACCTAGCCCGACCCTGACTCTCCACTGCACACTCGCCTCCTTCATCCCTCAGTGACCTAGCCCGACCCTGACTCTCCACTGCACACTCGCCTCCTTCATCCCTCAGTGACCTAGCCCGACCCTGACTCTCCACTGCACACTCGCCTCCCTCATCCCTCAGTGAACTAGCCCGACCCAGACTCCCCACTGCACACTCGCCTCCTTCATCCCTCAGTGACCGAGCCCGACCCTGACTCTCCACTGCACACTCGCCTCCTTCATCCCTCAGTGACCTAGCCCGACCCTGACTCTCCACTGCACACTCGCCTCCTTCATCCCTCAGTGACCTAGCCCGACCCTGACTCTCCACTGCACACTCGCCTCCTTCATCCCTCAGTGACCTAGCCCGACCCTGACTCTCCACTGCACACTCGCCTCCTTCATCCCTCAGTGACCTAGCCCTACCCTGACTCTCCACTGCACACTCGCCTCCTTCATCCCTCAGTGACCTAGCCCGACCCTGACTCTCCACTGCACACTCGCCTCCTTCATCCCTCAGTGACCTAGCCCGACCCTGACTCTCCACTGCACACTCGCCTCCTTCATCCCTCAGTGACCTAGCCCTACCCTGACTCTCCACTGCACACTCGTCTCCTTCATCGCTCAGTGACCTAGCCCGACCCTGACTCTCCACTGCACACTCACCTCCTTCAACCCTCAGTGACCTAGCCCGACCCTGACTTTAACTACTTTAACTACTATAGGTGCAGAGAGGTGAGCCATTATCTTTGTGTCAGTCCGTGGCTCAGTTGGTAGCACCCTCGCCTCTGAGTCAGAAGAGTTGTGGGTTCAAGTTTCCACTCCAGAGACTTGAGCACAAAAATCTAGGCTGACGCTCCAGTGCAGTACTGAGGTAGTGCTGCACTGTCGGAGGTGCTGTCTTTCAGATGAGATGTTAAACCGAGGTCCTGTCTGCTCTCTCGGATGAATGTAAAAGATCCCAGGGCACTATTTCGAAGAAGAGCAGGGGAGTTATCCCTGGCCAATAATTATCCCTCAATCAACATCACTAAAAAAGATTAGCTTGTCATTAACACATTGCTGTTCGGGAGCTTGCTGTGCACAAATTGGCTGTCGCGTCTCCTACTTTACAACAGTGACTACACTTCAAAAAGTACTTCATTGGCTGTAAAGCGCTTTGGGACGTCCGGTGTTCGTGAAAGGCGTGATATAAATGCAGGTCTTTCTTTCTCTAAATATCACAAACAGATGCACAATAAGGGAAATCAACCTCTGTACCTTTAAGTAACAGCGACATGGAGCGAGGGAAAGGAATGAGCTTTAAACACCTGGTCCACTTGGCACTGAAGTGTCCGAAACTCAGAACCGGAACTCCAGGGAAACACAATACCGAACATGGCGGATGCCCTTACCCGGAGTGCCCCGCGCGGGTGAATACGGCCTATCTCCATCAGCAGTGGAGCAGTGCGCAGGCGTGGATAGGGCTGGTCCCCGGAGCCCGCCTTCCTGCGCGGAGCATGCGCGGTGCGGCTCCAGGAAACTGAGCGGAGGCGAGCGCGGCCTCAGCAACACCGAGTGCGCGTCTCAGGCCCCGAATCAGAGCGGCCGGGCCCGGCGGACGTGCGGCCAGGGCCCCGGCACCAGGAAACCCAGGGTGCAGCGCCTCCCCCAGACAGGAGAAACCACAACTGGCATCGACACAGCAGACCCGCCAATCCAGAGCCGGCTTGTATCAGGGCGGGCGCTGGATGCGGAAGTCGGTCCCTGGCCGCCTGTGTCGGTCTTTTTGTTGCTTCAGTTTGAGCTGGAGTGGAGATGGAGGAGAAGCTGCTGGGTTTAACCCCCAGTACTTCTGAGCCCAGGAGGACCCAACAATTTCCAATGTGAGACTGTCAAGGGAGGTGGATTCTGGGGGAGATTAGGTTGTTAAACAGACACAGTCCCTACAATGTAAAAGAGTATTGTTTCAGGAACAAGTATTTCTGTAGAGGCTTTTAATCTATTTTACATATACAGATTTTTTATTCATTCTTGGATTGTGGCCGTCGCTAGCAAGACCAGGATATATTGCCAATCCCCAGTTTCCTGTTGAGAAGGTGATGGTGGGCCTTCTTCTTGAACCGCTGCAGTCCGTGTGGTGAAGGTGCTCCCACAGTGCTGTTAGGTAAGGAGTTCCAGGATTTTCACCCAGCGATGATGTAGGAACGGTGATATATGTCCAAGTCAGGATGGTGTGTGACTTGGGGAACTTGGAGGTGATGGTGCTCCCATGCACCGACTGCCCTGGTCCATCTAGGTGGTGCAGGTCAGGGGTTTGGGAGGTTCTGTCAAAGTTCTTGTCCAGTTGCAGATGTGTAAAATCCTTCACCTTTGCCCCCGCCCACCTCTCTTCTCCCATAAAGGCCAGAGTCTTGTGTAGGCCCAGACCGGGTGGCGGGTTCCCGTCCCTGAAGGACATTAGTGAACCAGTTCGGATTTTACAACAACCTGACAGCTTTCATAGTCACTTTTTTTCTAGTGCAGTCCCCACAAATGACCAGATTCATTGAGCTCAATTTCACAACCTGTCCCTGTTTTTTTCTGGGTTCTCTCTCACGCTCCCTTTTTCTTGTTTTAAATTCATTTTACAGGGTATTAGAAAGGGAGGATTTGAAGACTGGAAGCTCAAACCAAACATCACATCAAGATCTGACCGAGTCACTTGATTAATCGGGACCTGACTATCATCGCACTTTGAACATGGAAGCAAGAAGCACCATTCAATTACCTATTTGAGCTGGAAATTCATCGGCGAATTCACACCGGGGAGAGGCCGTTCACCTGGTCAGTGTGTGGGAAGGGATTCACTCAGTCATCTGCCCTGCTGAGACACCAGCGGGTTCACACTGACAAGAGCGAGTTTACATGATCCGATTGTGAGAAGATCTTTAAGCACCCTGAGGTACTGATGGAGCACCAGCACATTCACACCGGTTACACACCGTTCAGCTGCTCTCACTGCGGGAAGAGGTTCAAGAGATCATCCCACCTGCTGACACACCAGCGAGTTCACACTGGGGAGAGGCCGTTCACCTGCTCCGTGTGTGAGAAGGGATTCACTCAGTCATCCCACCTACTGACACACCAGCGAGTTCACACTGGGGAGAGGCCGTTCACCTGCTCCGTGTGTGAGAAGGGATTCACTCAGTCATCCCACCTGCTGACACACCAGCGAGTTCACACTGATATGAGACCTTTTGCATGTTCTGACTGTGGGAAGAGATTTAAAAGCAAAAAGGATCTGCTGACACACCAGCGCAGTCACTCTGGGGAGAGGCCGTTCACCTGCTCCGAGTGTGGGAAAGGATTTATTAATTCGTCCAATCTGCTGAAGCACGGTCAAGTTCACACTGACGAGAGACCTTTTAAATGCCTGGACTGCGGGAAGTGCTGTAAAAGTTCCGGGGAACTGACATGCCATCAACGTGTTCACACTGGGGAGAGACCGTTCAGGTGCTCTCACTGCGGGACTGGGTTCAGTCGATCATCTGAACTCACTGTACACCAACGCACTCATACTGGGGAGAGGCCGTTCACCTGCTCCGTATGTGGGAAGGGATTCACTCGTTCATCCCACCTCACTACACATCAACTTGTTCACTCTGATAAGCGACCTTTTAAATGTTCTGACTGTGAGAAGAGCTTTAAAAGTAGAAATGATCTGTTGACACACCAGCATAATCACACAGAGGAGAGGCCATTCACCTGCTCTGAGTGTGGGAAGGGATTCTCCCGTTCATCCTACCTGCTGACACACCAGCGAGTTCACACTGGGGAGAGGCCGTTCACCTGCCCTGTGTGTGAGAAGGGATTCACTCAGTCATCCCACCTACTGAGACACCAGCGAGTTCACACTGATATGAGGCCTTTTACATGTTCTGACTGTGAGAAGAAATTTAAAAGCAAAAACGATCTGCTGAGACACCAGCGAGTTCACACTGGGGAGAGGCCATTCACCTGCTCCGAGTGTGGGAAGGGATTCTCACAATCATCTGACCTTCTGAGACACCAGCGAGTTCACTCTGAACATTCACCTGCTACGTGTGTGGGAAGGGATTCACTGATTCATCCAACCTGCTGAAACACCAACATACTCACACTGGGGAGAGACCGTTCACCTGCTCCGTGTGTGGGAAGGGATTCACTCAGTTATTCCACCTTCTGACACACCAGTGAGTTCACACATGACTGCAGGGGTTGGATTCTGCTGTTATTGCTGCTGTTAATCAGATCCAGGACTGAACCATGTTCATTCTGACAGTTGGGGTTTGTTTCTGCTGATGTTAATAATTCCTATAACTGGGCTGGAGTTTAATATTCTGGTTAGATGCCAAATAAATCAGCTTTGTGTTAAACACATTGTTGTAGATTTTTTTCTTTCCCACCTGAGTGTTTAGCATCACCTGGCTGGAGCTCAGAAAGGACAATCTGGGGGAGGATCGTACGGCGGGAACAGAACTTCAGCCTGGACACAGTCCTTCAGGGCCACACTGAGAGGGGCAAACGGTACTTTGGTCTTTCTCGTCTCTCTTCACTGACAGCAAAGTCGCCGTGTGGGTTAATCTTGAGGCCTGTAAGAAATGTGTCCCAGCCGCTCTCTCCCATGGTTCAGAGCTCCTAGGCACAGAACAGAAGGCTCCTTTACAACTGTGTTTAGAGTCAGGAAGAACAACGGTGAATGCTGGAAACGTGCTGTCAAATCAGAGATTGGTGTAAAACTGCGATCTGTTCCTGACTGAAAGTGAAACAGCAGGTTTGAGATTATAGTAAAAAAATGACTGTGGTAATTATTCTATGAAGGTTTAACGTGTTTGTGGGACAGTCCTGAGTCTACCATTTTAAGGCAGGCGTTAACCCATTTAAAATAAACCCATTTAAAATAAATTGGTTAAAGTCTGCATTAAAATAGCAGATGGAGGAGTTCACAGGAGCCTGTTAACTGCTGGTACAATTATACAACAGACATTTGATCTCCAGATAAAGAAGGACCTGCAGCGTGTTTCCAGGAATTCCCTGTTTTATTGATGTGTGTGTGTGTTAGACACTAGGATTACTAAAAATACACGACCTGGAACATCCACGGGGTGCGATCCCGACAGTTACTCTGGGATCACTACCGCTGTGGAACTCCAGCACTGACCCTGCTGACGGTTGTAGGCTCAGGGAGTGGGGCCTCCAGGAGTGGACAGTAAGAAAGCTGGGTTTCAGTAACCTGACCAATATATGCAGAGGAATCCTTACTAAGGAACTGTCTGGGGTTTTACCTGCCAGCTTAGGTCTAGGTGAGAATGATGTTTGACTCCCCGAACTGTCTCACATTTAACCCAGTTCGGATCAAGATTAATTCAGTTTACAGGAGAATAGGGACAAATATCACCCACAGTTGAGGGAGGCAAAAGCAGCCATTAGAGAAGCTAAGAAATCTTTAGAAAAGAAGATGGTGCACAATTGCTGGTGGTGGGCCCTAACAGTTGAGTGTGATCTCCTCCTCAACCAAATTGTGACGCTTCTGCAGTCAAATATCCTGCTGACACTCACTGTCCGGGCCCTCTAGTGATGAGTGGCCCCTTTACTGGTCCTTGAGATTGGGCGGAGACTGTGGAACCGTAACCCCAGGGCGAGTCCACACCTTCAGGAGAGATGGGGAGAAAATGGTGAGGCACCCGCTGTGTGCAGAGTGAGAACAAAATCAATGAGTCAATGATTGTCTCTCCTGGTCACTGGGACCCTGAAGCCCCGCCCACTCACTGTTCCTGTACCAAGATGGCGGCGAAAGTGCCCTACTGCTCGCTGAACTCTTCCCACCTTCCTCTACTAAGGTGGCGGTCAGTTCCCTCGGTAACCAGGGCCTGTCCCCGAGGAGAAGGCCCAGGATTAGCCACCCCAGTGGAAACACACCGGCCTTGTGGGCTGTTATTCGGGCCTAAGGCTGCACCCTGTGTTGATAAACCTGCCTTGGGTTTATTGCCCCACTGTGCCCCGCCCTCTCCTACCGGTGCTTTTCACCATTTAGAAAGTACTTTGTTCTATCCTTTTTAGGTCCAAAGTGGATGACCTCCACTAATGGTTTGGGTTCGGGTGATATGGCTGTGATGTTACAGTTTGGGGTTGGGGAAAGTGATTAACAGACTGGGTTTTGTGTTTAGTGATCCCGGGCATGTTACTGACGCCTTCCCTGGATACCAAGGCTAGGAGAGGCACTCCGGAAGGTATAGGGAGCTGGAACTGGAACTGAAGGTAATGACAACTGAAATAATCTGGAGTAAGACGAGAGAAAAGGCCCAAAATGGGACAGTTGGTAACAGGACGTCAATTAGTCGCCACTTTCCTTGGGGAAAATCAAGGACTTGACCCACCGTGTGTTTCAAACATAGTTAATTTATTTAAAGATATCCAGAATATTAACCTCCAGCCCAGTTACAGGGTTATTAACATCAGCAGAAACAAACCCCAACTGTCAGAATGAACACTGCAGTCCTCAATGTGATTAACAGCAGCAACAACAGCAGAATCCAACCTCTCTGCCATTTACTTGTGAACTTGCTGGTGTCTCAGCAGGCTGGAGCGCTCAGTGAATCCTGTCCCCCACACGGAGCAGGTGAACAGCC
The DNA here is from genome assembly GCA_030390025.1 of Squalus acanthias. Taxonomy (NCBI): domain Eukaryota; kingdom Metazoa; phylum Chordata; class Chondrichthyes; order Squaliformes; family Squalidae; genus Squalus; species Squalus acanthias. The sequence goes on along the minus strand of JASTWF010001341.1, from coordinate 55,681 downwards.
TCTCCCCAGTGTGAACTTGCTGGTGTCTCAGCAGGCTGGAGCGCTCAGTGAATCCTGTCCCCCACACGGAGCAGGTGAACAGCCTCTCCCCAGTGTGAACTTGCTGGTGTCTCAGCAGGCTGGAGCGCTCAGTGAATCCTGTCCCCCACACGGAGCAGGTGAACAGCCTCTCCCCAGTGTGAACTTGCTGGTGTCTCAGCAGGCTGGAGCGCTCAGTGAATCCTGTCCCGCACACGGAGCAGGTGAACAGCCTCTCTCCAGTGTGAACTTGCTGGTGTCTCAGCAGGCTGGAGCGCTCAGTGAATCCTGTCCCCCACACGGAGCAGGTGAACAGCCTCTCTCCAGTGTGAACTTGCTGGTGTCTCAGCAGGCTGGAGCGCTCAGTGAATCCTGTCCCCCTACACGGAGCAGGTGAACAGCCTCTCCCCAGTGTGAACTTGCTGGTGTCTCAGCAGGCTGGAGCGCTCAGTGAATCCTGTCCCGCACACGGAGCAGGTGAACAGCCTCTCCCCAGTGTGAACTTGCTGGTGTCTCAGCAGGCTGGATGACTGAGTGAGTCTCTTTCCACATTGAGTGCAGGTGTGAGGATTCTCCTCATTGTGAAGTCGCTGGTGTTTCAGCAGGGTGGATGAAGCAATGAATCTCCTTCCACACTGAGTGCAGGTGACCAGCCTCTAACCAGTGTGAGTGCATTGGTGTTGCAGCAGACCATTAGTGCTTTTAAAGCTCTTCTCACAGTCAGAACCTGGACGACGTTCAGGCTTGGGCTGATAAGTGGCAGGTAAGATTCGCGCCGCACAGTGCCAGGCAATGACTATCTCCAACAATGAGAAGTCGCACAACACCAGGTTATAGTCCCAACAGGTTTATTTGAAATCACAACCTTTCGGAGCGGCTGCTCCTTCTTCCCCTTCACCTGACGAAGGAGCAGCGCTCCGAAAGCTTGTGATTTCAAATAAAACTGTTGGACTATAACCTGGTGTTGTGCGACTTCTCACTTTTGTCCACCCCAGTCCAACACCGGCATCTCCGCATTATCTCCAACAAGCGAGAGTCTAACCACCTCCCCATGACATTCAACGGCATTACCATTGCCGAATCCCCCACCATCAACATCCTGGGGGGTCACCATTATCCAGAAACTTAACAAGACCAGCCACATAAATACTGTGGCTACAAGAGCAGGTCAGAGGCTGGGTATTCTGGGGCGAGTGTCTCACCTCCTGACACCCCAAAGCCTTTCCACCATCTACAAGGCATAATAAGTAAGGAGTGTGATGGAATACTCTCCACTTGCCTGGATGAGTGCAGCTCCAACAACACTCAAGAAGCTTGACACCATCCAGGACAAAGCAGCCCGCTTGATTGGCACCCCATCCACCACCTTAAACATTCACTCCCTCCACCACCGTCGTACCATGGCTGCAGTGTGTACCATCTACAAGATGCACTGCAGCAACTCGTCAACGCTTCTTCAGCAGCACCTCCCAAACCCACGACCTCTACCACCTAGAAGAACAAGGGCAGCAGGCGCATGGGAACACCACCACGTCGAAGTTCCCCTCCAAGTCACACACCATCCTGACTTAGAAGTATATCGCCGATCCTTCATCATCGCTGGGTCAAAATCCTGGAACTCCCTACCTAACAGCACTGTGGGAGTACCTTCACCACACGGATTGCAGCGGTTCAAGAAGGCGGCTCACCACCACCTTCTCAAGGGCAACTAGGGATGGGCAATAAATGCTGGCCTTGCCAGCGACGCCCACATCCCATGAACGAATAAAAAAAAACATTTAAAAGGTCTCTCATCAGTGTGAACAAGTTGGTGTTCAATGAGGTAGGGTGAACGAGTGAAGCCCTACCCACACACGGCCTCTCCCTGGTGTGACTGTGTTGATGAGCTTCCAGGTGGGATGGGGAACTGAATCCTTCCCACAGTCCCCACATTTCCACGGTTTCTCCGTGGTGCGGGTGTCCTTGTGTCTCTCCAGGTTGGACGATCAGATGAAGCCTCTTCCACACACAGAACACGTGTACGGTTTCTCCCCGTTGTGAACGGTGCGATGATTTTTCAGGCTGTGTAACTGGTTAAAGCTCTTTCCACAGTCAATGCACTGGAACACTCTCACTCGGGTGTGTGTGTCTCGGTGCTTTACCAGTCACACTGATGTTTGAAATCTTTCCCCACAGACAGAACAGACAAACATTTCTCCTTCCACATTCAGAGGCCGATGATATTCAGGTCCTGATGAATGGAGTGACTCTGTCAGATCTTGATGTGATGTTTGGTTTGAGTTTCCTGTCTGTAAATCCACCTCTTCTCACAGCCTGTAAAAGGAGTTTACAAAAGCCATCACTGTGAGTCCAGGATAGAAATTCAGAACAGACAATTCTAGTTTATTTTGTTCCCCCAAGACGATTCATCGTCTTGTTCTGGATTTCCCCACCAGAGGAAATAGTTTCTTTGTATCTACTCCACTGAAACCGTTTAATCATTTCAAACACCTCACTTCGATCACCCGTCATCCTAAACTCAAAGGAATGCAATCTAAGTATATGCAACCTGTCCTCATAATTTAACCCGTTCAGCCCTGGTGAATCTGTGCTGGATCATCTCCAAGGCCAATATATCATCCTGAGGTCTGTTGTGTAAACCTGAGCACTGCACCTGTTGGAAAATAAAAGCGGTTCTACATAGGTTGAGCATTAAACAATGACTGAATGGCTAACGCAGGCACCATGGGCACAATCAAGTCAGCCTGAGAGAATACATGCAGCTAGACACTGAGTAACTGAATTCTGACCACAGAAAGCACATTCTCGAGCAAAACCAGACGGAACAGGAAGATAAGGCGGAAACAGAAGCAGATGTGACAGTCTACGATTGACCACAATGCAAACTGAATGAGAATAAACATTGGAGAAGCTGGATTAGATTCATAATGCACAATTAATAATAAACTGATGCAATTAATTTAAGAGTAATGAAAATACTGGAGAAAGATGGGAATGAGTTGAGTGTGAGAGGATCAGGACGACATTGGGAGAGTGTCGAGAAGGATGTGGTTTCTGCAGCAGCTGCAGTCCTGCACTGTCAGGGGGAAGGAGGGCGTTAGATGACGTACGTGCCAACATTGAGCTGTGGAAGACAGAATCAAGACCTTATATGGAAAATGAGGTGGCTATACAAAGGAAGAGAGCCAGTCAGTTAGGTGGCACTTGTAGGTTTTTGGTGACTGTTCGCATTCCCGCCTCTGAGCCAGAAGTGTGTAAAGTTCGAGCCCCGCTGCAGACTGTCCTGGCGAGTGGAGACGGATCTCCAGCTCATTCTGGGTTGGTATCGGGTCGGACAGGCGTGTCCGGTGGGTGTGGGTGCCCACCCCCATTGTGTGAGTTGTGGGAGCTCATAAAACTCTCCCGGTTAAGGACTAACCAACCTATCAGCTGGTATCAGAATGGTAACGGCCGTGGAAGGAGCGTTAACCAGCCTGAGAATCCTTCCACTATTTCACACTGTTCTCCAAGGGAAGAGTTCAAAGAGAAACAACAACTGCACTGAGTTATCTCCTGAAATAATCCCTGCTGTCTGTCCTGAATGAATCCATTTCACGACCACATGTTGCAATGTTTGCTCCACACCACAGGGTTCCATCTGTTTAAAGCCACAACAGAAAGGTCCAGTTTCCTCCTGGAGTTTGAGAGAAATCAGCTTTGAAAATGATGCAGAGTTTCAGCCAATGAGGGAGCTCCGGGCTGAGCCCCGCCCACTGGGTGCCGCAAGCCCCGCCCCTCACACACTCCGATTGGTTGGAGGACCCGCCGCCCGCTCGGTCCTCCAGCCCCGCCCCGCTCTTCCTATTGGTCCGAGCTCCCGTCAATCACCCGGGCAGTGTGAGCTGAGCATGCGCGGACCTTGGCAGCAGCCGCTGACACATCAGGTGAGAGAGCTCAGGGAGCGGGTTAATAAACCCCGGGGGGACGCGGGCTGCACACACCCCGAGTGCGGCCCCAGGCCCCATTATTAAAACACTCAACATTATCCGCCCGCCGGTTTAAGGTTTCGCTCCGTCCGAAAAAGCGGCCATTGCGCATGCGCATCGTCAGCATCAGACTCGTCAGGGAGCGTCTGTAAATAAAAGAGGAATGGTGACTGAGCAGGGAGTGTCTGTAAATAAAAGAGGAATGGTGACTGAGCAGGGAGCGTCTGTAAATAAAAGAGGAATGGTGACTGAGCAGGGAGCGTCTGTAAATAAAAGAGGAATGGTGACTGAGCAGGGAGCGTCTGTAAATAAAAGAGGAATGGTGACTGAGCAGGGAGCGTCTGTAAATAAAAGGAATGGTGACTGAGCAGGGAGCGTCTGTAAATAAAAGGAATGGTGACTGAGCAGGGAGCGTCTGTAAATAAAAGAGGAATGGTGACTGAGCAGGGAGCGTCTGTAAATAAAAGAGGAATGGTGACTGAGCAGGGAGCGTCTGTAAATAAAAGAGGAATGGTGACTGAGCAGGGAGCGTCTGTAAATAAAAGAGGAATGGTGACTGAGCAGGGAGCGTCTGTAAATAAAAGAGGAATTGTGACTGAGCAGGGAGCGTCTGTAAAAAGTTACATAGAATCTTCTTCTTAGGCAGTCCCTGGGAACCGAGGATGACTTGCTTCCACTTTAAAAATGAGTTCGCAGGTGACTGAGGAGTCCAATGTGGGACCTACAGTCTCTGTCACAGGTGGGGCAGACGGTGGTTGAAGGGGCGGGTGGGTGGGGTGCTTGGGTTGACGTGCGCTCCTTGCGCTGCCTGCGCTTGGCTTCCGCTTGCTCCCGGCGAAGAGATTCGAGGTGTTTGGCGCCTTCCCAGATGCTTCTCCACTTTGTGCGGTCTTGGGCCAGGGATTCCCAGGTGTCGGTGGGGATGTTACACTTTTTCAAGGAGGCTTTGAGGGTGTCCTTGAAGCGTTTCCTCTGCCCACCTGGGGCTCTCTTGCCGTGCCGGAGCTCCGAGTAGAGCGCTTGTTTTGGGAGTCTCGTATCAGGCATGCGGACAATGTGACCTGTCCATCGGAGCTGATCGAGCGTGGTCAAAGCTTCGATGCTGGGGATGTTGGCCTGAGCGAGAACACTGATGTTGGTGCGCCTATCCTGCCAATGGATTTGCAGGATCTTGCGGAGGCAGCATTGGTGGTACCTCTCCAGTGCTTTGAGGTGCCTGCTGTACCTGGTCCATGTCTCTGAGGCATACAGCAGGGCGGGTATCACTGCTGCTCTGTAGACCATGAGCTTAGTGCCGGGTTTGAGGTCATGGTCTACAAACACTCTCTTCCTCAGGCGACCGAAGGCTGCACTGGCACACTGAAGGCGGTGTTGGACTTCGTCGTCGACGTCTGCCCTTGTTGACAGTAGGCTCCCGAGGTATGGAATGTGGTCCACGTTGTCCAAAGCCTTGTCGTGGATTTTGATAATCGGGGGGCAGTACTGTGTGGCGGGGGCAGGTTGGTAGAGGACCTTTGTCTTACGGATGTTTAGTGTAAGGCCTATGCTCTCGTACGCTTCGGTGAAGGTGTTGACGATGGTTTGGAGTTCGACCTCCGAGTGAGCGCAGACGCAAGCGTCGTCTGCATACTGTAATTCGATGACAGAGGATGGGACGACCTTGGATCATAGAATAGTACTGCACAGAAGGAAGCCATTTGGTCCATCGAGTCTGTGCCGGCTATTTCAAAGAGCGATCCAGTCAGCCCCACTCCCCGGCTCTTTCCCCATATACCTGCAATTTTTTCTCCTTCACGTATTTATCCAATTCCCTTTTGAAGCTACTATTGAATCTGTAACCACCACCCGATCAGACAGTGTATTCCAAATCCTAACCACTCGTTGCGTGACATTTTTTTCCTCGTGTCGCCTCTGGTTCTTTTACCAATCACCTTAAATCTGTGCCCTCCGGTTATCGACCCTTCAGCCATTAGAAACAGTTTCTCCTTATTTACTCTATCTCAAGCCTTCATGATTTTAAACACCTCTATCAAATCTCCTCTTAGCCTTCTCTACTCTAAGGATGATACGGAGATGCCGGTGTTGGACTGGGGTGGACAAATGTGAGAAGTCGCACAACACCAGGTTATAGTCCAACAGCTTTATTTGAAATCACAAGCTTTCAGGTGACTTCACCTGACAAGGAGCAGTGTTCCGAAAGCTTGTGATTTCAAATAAAGCTGTTGGACTATAACCTGGTGTTGTGCGACTTCTCACATTTGACTACTCTAAGGAGAACAACCCCAGCTTCTCTAGTCTCCCCACGTAACTGTAATCCCTCATCCCTGGAGCCAGTCCAGTAAATCTCCAAAGCCTTCACATCTTTCCTAAAGTGTGGGGCCCAGAAATGGACACAATACTCCAGCTGGGGTCGAACTCGTGTTTTATATTGGTTTAGCATAACCTCCTGGCTTTTGTACACTGTGCCTCTATTTATAAAGCCCAGGATCTTTATGCTTTATTAACTGCTTTCTTAACCTGTCCTGCCACCTTCAAATTTTTTTAAAATCTTTCAAGTTTTCAAAAAAGGTAGGAGAAATGGTGACTGGTCCAGGAGCATCTGTAAAGGAAGGAGAAATGGTGACGGGTCAGGGAGAGCACTTCATCAGAACTGGGAGATATGACAGATGGACAGCTTATAGGGAGGGATAGAGTGAGGGAAAGAAGAGAGAGAGCGACCACGTACACAAGAAAACAGAAATAATAAACTGTAAAGTTAGGTGGGGAACAGGAGGTGGGTAAATGACAGAAGTTATAATAGTGAAAGACAAAAGGAGGAATGATGGGAGAAAGTAGAGAAATAAAAGACATAGACTGGACGTAGTTAAAGCAGGTCAGCTACTGTGGAGATGTTGGAGGACCCATTTATTTATTTATGATTAGATGTCTTTTCTATTCCTCAAAATCAATAAGATTCTTGCAACGTTAAGGTCAAGGTTCACAGATTAAGTCTATATAATACTCAAAACCACATGCTGGGAGCAAAGAATGTTCCATAGAAACTAGAATTGTCTGTTCTGAACTTCTATCCTGTACTTACAGTGATGTCTTTTGTAAACTCCTTTACAGGCTGTTAAAAGGGGAGGAATTACAGACGGGAAACTCAAACCAAACATCACATCACATCAAGATCTGACAGAGTCACTCCATTCATCAGGACCCGAATATCATCGGCCTTTGAATGTGGAAGGAGAAAAGTTTGTCTGTGGAAGGAGAAAAGTTTGTCTGTGGGACAAGATTTCAAACATCAGTGTGACTGGAAAAGCACCGAGACACACACACCCGAGTGAGAGTGTTCCAGTGCACTGACTGTGGAAAGAGCTTTAACCAGTTACACAGCCTGAAAAAACATCGCACCGTTCACAGCGGGGAGAAACCATACACGTGTTCTGTGTGTGGACGAGGCTCCAACCTGGAGAGACACAAGGACACCCGCACCACAGAGAAGCCATGTAAATG
>JASTWF010001341.1:0-48000 GCA_030390025.1 Squalus acanthias | reverse complement strand
GTTATTGGTTAGGATTAGGGTTAGTGGTTATTGGTTAGGATTGGGGTTATTGGTTAGGATTGGGGTTATTGGTTATTGGTTAGGATTGGGGTTATTGGTTAGGATTGGGGTTATTGGTTATTGGTTAGGATTGGGGTTATTGGTTAGGATTGGGGTTATTGGTTAGGATTGGGGTTAGTGGTTATTGGTTAGGATTGGGGTTATTGGTTAGGATTGGGGTTATTGGTTAGGATTGGGATTAGTGGTTATTGGTTAGGATTGGGGTTATTGGTTAGGATTGGGGTTATTGGTTAGGATTGGGGTTATTGGTTAGGATTGGGGTTAGTGGTTATTGGTTGGGATTGGGGTTAGTGGTTAGGATTGGGGTTATTGGTTAGGATTGGGGTTAGTGGTTAGGATTGGGGTTATTGGTTAGGATTGGGGCTAGTGGTTATTGGTTGGGATTGGGGCTAGTGGTTATTGGTTAGGATTGGGGTTAGTGGTTAGGATTGGGGTTATTGGTTAGGATTGGGGCTAGTGGTTATTGGTTAGGATTGGGGTTAGTGGTTATTGGTTGGGATTGGGGTTATTGGTTAGGATTGGGGTTATTGGTTAGGATTGGGGTTATTGGTTAGGATTGGGGTTAGTGGTTATTGGTTAGGATTGGGGTTATTGGTTAGGATTGGGGTTATTGGTTAGGATTGGGGTTAGTGGTTATTGGTTAGGATTGGGGTTAGTGGTTATTGGTTAGGATTGGGGTTATTGGTTAGGATTGGGGTTATTGGTTAGGATTGGGGCTAGTGGTTATTGGTTAGGATTGGGGTTAGTGGTTATTGGTTAGGATTGGGGCTAGTGGTTATTGGTTAGGATTGGGGTTAGTGGTTATTGGTTAGGATTGGGGTTAGTGGTTATTGGTTAGGATTGGGGCTAGTGGTTATTGGTTAGGATTGGGGTTATTGGTTATTGGTTAGGATTGGGGTTATTGGTTATTGGTTAGGATTGGGGCTAGTGGTTATTGGTTAGGATTGGGGCTAGTGGTTATTGGTTAGGATTGGGGTTAGTGGTTATTGGTTAGGATTGGGATTAGTGGTTATTGGTTAGGATTGGGGTTATTGGTTATTGGTTAGGATTGGGGTTAGTGGTTATTGGTTAGGATTGGGGCTAGTGGTTATTGGTTAGGATTGGGGTTAGTGGTTATTGGTTAGGATTGGGGTTAGTGGTTATTGGTTAGGATTGGGGCTAGTGGTTATTGGTTAGGATTGGGGTTAGTGGTTATTGGTTAGGATTGGGGCTAGTGGTTATTGGTTAGGATTGGGGTTATTGGTTAGGATTGGGGCTAGTGGTTATTGGTTAGGATTGGGGTTATTGGTTAGGATTGGGGTTAGTGGTTATTGGTTAGGATTGGGGTTAGTGGTTATTGGTTAGGATTGGGGCTAGTGGTTATTGGTTAGGATTGGGATTAGTGGTTATTGGTTAGGATTGGGGCTAGTGGTTATTGGTTAGGATTGGGGTTAGTGGTTATTGGTTAGGATTGGGGTTATTGGTTATTGGTTAGGATTGGGGTTAGTGGTTATTGGTTAGGATTGGGGCTAGTGGTTATTGGTTAGGATTGGGGCTAGTGGTTATTGGTTAGGATTGGGGTTAGTGGTTATTGGTTAGGATTGGGGCTAGTGGTTATTGGTTAGGATTGGGGTTATTGGTTATTGGTTAGGATTGGGGTTATTGGTTAGGATTGGGGTTAGTGGTTATTGGTTGGGATTGGGATTAGTGGTTATTGGTTGGGATTGGGATTAGTGGTTATTGGTTAGGATTGGGGTTATTGGTTAGGATTGGGGTTAGTGGTTATTGGTTGGGATTGGGATTAGTGGTTATTGGTTGGGATTGGGATTAGTGGTTATTGGTTGGGATTGGGATTAGTGGTTATTGGTTAGGATTGGGGTTATTGGTTAGGATTGGGGCTAGTGGTTATTGGTTAGGATTGGGGTTAGTGGTTATTGGTTAGGATTGGGGCTAGTGGTTATTGGTTAGGATTGGGGTTATTGGTTATTGGTTAGGATTGGGATTAGTGGTTATTGGTTGGGATTGGGATTAGTGGTTATTGGTTGGGATTGGGATTAGTGGTTATTGGTTAGGATTGGGGTTATTGGTTAGGATTGGGGCTAGTGGTTATTGGTTAGGATTGGGGTTATTGGTTAGGATTGGGGTTAGTGGTTATTGGTTAGGATTGGGGTTAGTGGTTATTGGTTAGGATTGGGGTTATTGGTTAGGATTGGGGCTAGTGGTTATTGGTTAGGATTGGGGCTAGTGGTTATTGGTTAGGATTGGGGTTATTGGTTAGGATTGGGGTTAGTGGTTATTGGTTGGGATTGGGATTAGTGGTTATTGGTTGGGATTGGGATTAGTGGTTATTGGTTAGGATTGGGGTTATTGGTTAGGATTGGGGCTAGTGGTTATTGGTTAGGATTGGGGTTATTGGTTAGGATTGGGGTTAGTGGTTATTGGTTAGGATTGGGGTTAGTGGTTATTGGTTAGGATTGGGGTTATTGGTTAGGATTGGGGCTAGTGGTTATTGGTTAGGATTGGGGCTAGTGGTTATTGGTTAGGATTGGGGTTATTGGTTATTGGTTAGGATTGGGGTTATTGGTTAGGATTGGGGTTATTGGTTATTGGTTGGGATTGGGGTTATTGGTTAGGATTGGGGTTATTGGTTATTGGTTGGGATTGGGGTTAGTGGTTATTGGTTAGGATTGGGGTTATTGGTTAGGATTGGGGCTAGTGGTTATTGGTTAGGATTGGGGCTAGTGGTTATTGGTTAGGATTGGGGTTAGTGGTTATTGGTTAGGATTGGGGTTAGTGGTTATTGGTTAGGATTGGGGTTAGTGGTTATTGGTTAGGATTGGGGCTAGTGGCTATTGGTTAGGATTGGGGCTAGTGGTTAATGGTTAGGATTGGGGTTAGTGGTTATTGGTTAGGATTGGGGTTATTGGTTATTGGTTAGGATTGGGGTTATTGGTTAGGATTGGGGTTATTGGTTAGGATTGGGGTTAGTGGCTATTGGTTAGGATTGGGGCTATGGTTAATGGTTAGGATTGGGGTTAGTGGTTATTGATTAGGATTGGGGTTAGTGGTTATTGGTTAGGATTGGGGTTAGTGGCTATTGGTTAGGATTGGGGCTAGTGGCTATTGGTTAGGATTGGGGTTAGTGGTTATTGGTTAGGATTGGGGTTATTGGTTAGGATTGGGGTTAGTGGTTATTGGTTAGGATTGGGGTTATTGGTTATTGGTTAGGATTGGGGTTATTGGTTATTGGTTAGGATTGGGGCTAGTGGTTATTGGTTAGGATTGGGGTTAGTGGTTATTGGTTAGGATTGGGGTTAGTGGCTATTGGTTAGGATTGGGGCTAGTGGTTATTGGTTAGGATTGGGGCTGGTGGTTATTGGTTAGGATTGGGGTTATTGGTTATTGGTTAGGATTGGGGTTATTGGTTAGGAATGGGGTTAGTGGTTATTGGTTAGGATTGGGGTTAGTGGTTATTGGTTAGGATTGGGGTTCGTGGTTATTGGTTAGGATTGGGGTTATTGGTTAGGATTGGGGTTATTGGTTAGGATTGGGGTTAGTGGTTATTGGTTAGGATTGGGGTTATTGGTTATTGGTTAGGATTGGGGTTATTGGTTATTGGTTAGGATTGGGGTTATTGGTTATTGGTTAGGATTGGGGTTATTGGTTATTGGTTAGGATTGGGGCTAGTGGTTATTGGTTAGGATTGGGGCTAGTGGTTATTGGTTAAAATTGGGATTAGTGGTTATTGGTTAGGATTGGGGTTATTGGTTAGGATTGGGGCTAGTGGTTATTGGTTAGGATTGGGGTTAGTGGTTATTGGTTAGGATTGGGGTTATTGGTTAGGATTGGGATTAGTGGTTATTGGTTAGGATTGGGATTAGTGGTTATTGGTTAGGATTGGGGCTAGTGGTTAGGATTGGGGTTATTGGTTATTGGTTAGGATTGGGATTAGTGGTTATTGGTTAGGATTGGGATTAGTGGTTATTGGTTAGGATTGGGGCTAGTGGTTAGGATTGGGGTTAGTGGTTATTGGTTAGGATTGGGGCTAGTGGTTATTGGTTAGGATTGGGATTAGTGGTTATTGGTTAGGATTGGGGTTATTGGTTAGGATTGGGATTATTGGTTATTGGTTAGGATTGGGGCTAGTGGTTATTGGTTAGGATTGGGGTTAGTGGTTATTGGTTAGGATTGGGGCTAGTGGTTATTGGTTAGGATTGGGGTTAGTGGTTATTGGTTAGGATTGGGGCTAGTGGTTATTGGTTAGGATTGGGGTTAGTGGTTATTGGTTAGGATTGGGATTAGTGGTTATTGGTTAGGATTGGGGTTATTGGTTAGGATTGGGATTAGTGGTTATTGGTTAGGATTGGGATTAGTGGTTATTGGTTAGGATTGGGGCTAGTGGTTATTGGTTAGGATTGGGGTTATTGGTTAGGATTGGGGTTATTGGTTAGGATTGGGGTTAGTGGTTAGGATTGGGGTTAGTGGTTATTGGTTAGGATTGGGGTTATTGGTTAGGATTGGGGCTAGTGGTTAGGATTGGGGTTATTGGTTAGGATTGGGGTTAGTGGCTATTGGTTAGGATTGGGGTTATTGGTTAGGATTGGGATTAGTGGTTATTGGTTAGGATTGGGGTTAGTGGCTATTGGTTAGGATTGGGGTTAGTGGCTATTGGTTAGGATTGGGGTTATTGGTTAGGATTGGGGCTAGTGGTTAGGATTGGGGTTATTGGTTAGGATTGGGGCTAGTGGTTATTGGTTAGGATTGGGATTAGTGGTTATTGGTTAGGATTGGGGTTAGTGGCTATTGGTTAGGATTGGGGTTATTGGTTAGGATTGGGATTAGTGGTTATTGGTTAGGATTGGGGTTATTGGTTAGGATTGGGGCTAGTGGTTATTGGTTAGGATTGGGATTAGTGGTTATTGGTTAGGATTGGGATTCGTGGTTATTGGTTAGGATTGGGGTTAGTGGTTATTGGTTAGGATTGGGGTTATTGGTTAGGATTGGGATTAGTGGTTATTGGTTAGGATTGGGGTTATTGGTTAGGATTGGGATTAGTGGTTATTGGTTAGGATTGGGGCTAGTGGTTATTGGTTAGGATTGGGGTTAGTGGTTATTGGTTAGGATTGGGGCTAGTGGTTATTGGTTAGGATTGGGATTAGTGGTTATTGGTTAGGATTGGGGTTAGTGGTTATTGGTTAGGATTGGGGTTATTGGTTAGGATTGGGGTTATTGGTTAGGATTGGGGTTAGTGGTTATTGGTTAGGATTGGGGCTAGTGGTTATTGGTTAGGATTGGGGCTAGTGGTTATTGGTTAGGATTGGGATTAGTGGTTATTGGTTAGGATTGGGGTTAGTGGTTATTGGTTAGGATTGGGGTTATTGGTTAGGATTGGGGTTATTGGTTAGGATTGGGGTTAGTGGTTATTGGTTAGGATTGGGGCTAGTGGTTATTGGTTAGGATTGGGGCTAGTGGTTATTGGTTAGGATTGGGGTTAGTGGTTATTGGTTAGGATTGGGGCTTGTGGTTATTGGTTAGGATTGGGGTTAGTGGTTATTGGTTAGGATTGGGGCTAGTGGTTATTGGTTAGGATTGGGGTTATTGGTTAGGATTGGGGTTATTGGTTAGGATTGGGGCTAGTGGTTATTGGTTAGGATTGGGGTTATTGGTTAGGATTGGGGCTAGTGGTTATTGGTTAGGATTGGGGTTAGTGGTTATTGGTTAGGATTGGGGCTAGTGGTTATTGGTTAGGATTGGGGTTATTGGTTAGGATTGGGGTTATTGGTTAGGATTGGGGCTAGTGGTTATTGGTTAGGATTGGGGTTATTGGTTAGGATTGGGGTTAGTGGTTATTGGTTAGGATTGGGGTTAGTGGCTATTGGTTAGGATTGGGGTTATTGGTTAGGATTGGGGCTAGTGGTTATTGGTTAGGATTGGGGTTAGTGGCTATTGGTTAGGATTGGGGTTATTGGTTAGGATTGGGGTTAGTGGTTATTGGTTAGGATTGGGGTTATTGGTTCGGATTGGGGTTAGTGGTTATTGGTTAGGATTGGGGTTATTGGTTAGGATTGGGGTTAGTGGTTATTGGTTAGGATTGGGGTTAGTGGTTATTGGTTAGGATTGGGGCTAGTGGTTATTGGTTAGGATTGGGGTTAGTGGTTATTGGTTAGGATTGGGGTTAGTGGTTATTGGTTAGGATTGGGGTTAGTGGTTATTGGTTAGGATTGGGGTTCGTGGTTAGGATTGGGACTAGTGGTTATTGGTTAGGATTGGGGTTAGGATTGGGGTTAGTGGTTATTGGTTAGGATTGGGGTTAGTGGTTATTGGTTAGGATTGGGGCTAGTGGTTATTGGTTAGGATTGGGGCTAGTGGTTATTGGTTAGGATTGGGGTTAGTGGTTATTGGTTAGGATTGGGGTTAGTGGTTATTGGTTAGGATTGGGGCTAGTGGTTATTGGTTAGGATTGGGGTTAGTGGTTATTGGTTAGGATTGGGGCTAGTGGTTATTGGTTAGGATTGGGGCTGGTGGTTATTGGTTAGGATTGGGGCTAGTGGTTATTGGTTAGGATTGGGATTAGTGGTTATTGGTCAGGATTGGGGTTAGTGGTTTGAGGGTAGTCGATAGGATATTAAGCTTAGGAGGTAGTGGTTAAGGTTAGAAACCGCTATCAATCAGCTTGTCTTACCATTGAGATATGAAGGACTCAACACACTTTGTCCAAAAGAAAGCTGATTTATTTGACACTTATATACAATATTGTAATATTATTATGGATTAGTTGGTTTTTAGAATACTTGCTTTACTATCTTATAATCATCAGTATCTTATAACCATCAGTAATGGATTTAGAATCGTGTGCAGGAATTAAATATAAAAGTCTGTAATCATCAATAGTAACCTGAATTATGTATAACATGTAACCCTTTTTATGCTTAAAAGTCTGTGAGTAAGCTGTAACCAGACCACCTGGGGTGAGGAAGAGGATTGCTATCGTCAAATAGTGAGGCTGTGGGTGAAGGTTGGATATTAGCCAACAGTGAGGATGGGACACAGAGTACAGTTAGCCTGGGAAGCAAGGCCAGGCGAGTCTGCCACTGTGTGGAATGTTATAAATCCGCAGTGAACAAACACACAGGCCGAGAGCAGGGGCCGTGTCTCAACCAATGAGACAGCTTCCTCCTGTGCTGCCATAACTACCCCAGATATGAGACTTGATGGTCAAAAACAGATGATGTAAGAGTGTCATCAGACCAAAAACCCGCGTAAGCCAGGGTGCTGCGTTTGGGTGTCGGACAGTGATTGGTTCAGGAGGACTCCATCGGTTTTGAATGAGAGTAAGGGTATAGGAAGGGTTAGGGTTCCTATACCCACAAATTGTAGAGGATTTCAGGAGTAGAGGATTTCAGGATGAATCAAGGAGACACCTGGGAGACAGAGAGAGAGAACCATTCCTCTTTTTACAGACGCTCCCTGCTCAGTCACCATTCCTCTTTTATTTACAGACGCTCCCTTCTCAGTCACCATTCCTCTTTTATTTACAGACGCTCCCTGCTCAGTCACCATTCCTTTTATTTACAGACGCTCCCTGCTCAGTCACCATTCCTCTTTTATTTACAGAAGCTCCCTGCTCAGCCACCATTCCTCTTTTATTTACAGACGCTCCCTGCTCAGTCACCATTCCTCTTTTATTTACAGACGCTCCCTGTTCAGTCACCATTCCTTTTATTTACAGACGCTCCCTGCTCAGTCACCATTCCTTTTATTTACAGACGCTCCCTGCTCAGTCACCATTCCTTTTATTTACAGACACTCCCTGCTCAGTCACCATTCCTTTTATTTACAGACGCTCCCTGCTCAGTCACCATTCCTTTTATTTACAGACGCTCCCTGCTCAGTCACCATTCCTCTTTTATTTACAGACACTCCCTGCTCAGTCACCATTCCTCTTTTATTTACAGACACTCCCTGCTCAGTCACCATTCCTTTTATTTACAGACGCTCCCTGCTCAGTCACCATTCCTTTTATTTACAGACGCTCCCTGCTCAGTCACCATTCCTTTTATTTACAGACACTCCCTGCTCAGTCACCATTCCTCTTTTATTTACAGACGCTCCCTGCTCAGTCACCATTCCTTTTATTTACAGACGCTCCCTGCTCAGTCACCATTCCTTTTATTTACAGACGCTCCCTGCTCAGTCACCATTCCTTTTATTTACAGACGCTCCCTGCTCAGTCACCATTCCTTTTATTTACAGACGCTCCCTGCTCAGTCACCATTCCTCTTTTATTTACAGACGCTCCCTGCTCAGCCACCATTCCTCTTTTATTTACAGACGCTCCCTGCTCAGTCACCATTCCTTTTATTTACAGACGCTCCCTGCTCAGTCACCATTCCTTTTATTTACAGACGCTCCCTGCTCAGTCACCATTCCTCTGTTATTTACAGACGCTCCCTGCTCAGCCACCATTCCTCTTTTATTTACAGACGCTCCCTGCTCAGTCACCATTCCTTTTATTTACAGACGCTCCCTGCTCAGTCACCATTCCTTTTATTTACAGACGCTCCCTGCTCAGTCACCATTCCTCTTTTATTTACAGACGCTCCCTGCTCAGTCACTATTCCATTTATTTACAGACGCTCCCTGCTCAGTCACCATTCCTCTTTTATTTACAGACGCTCCCTGCTCAGTCACCATTCCTCTTTTATTTACAGACGCTCCCTGCTCAGTCACCATTCCTCTTTTATTTACAGACGCTCCCTGACAGTGTCTGATGCTGACGATGCGCATGCGCGGTGGCCGCTTTTTCGGACGGAGCGAAGCATTAAACCGGCGGGCGGATAATGTCGAGTGTTTTAATAATGGGGCCTGGGGCCGCACTCGGGGTGTGTGCAGCCCGCGTCCCCCCGGGGTTTATTAACCCGCTCCCTGAGCTCTCTCACCTGATGTGTCACCGGCTGCTGCCAAGGTCCGCGCATGCTCAGCTCACACTGCCCGGGTGATTGACGGGGGCTCGGACCAATAGGAAGAGCGGGGCGGGGCTGGAGGACCGAGCGGGCGGCAGGTCCTCCAACCAATCGGAGTGTGTGAGGGGCGGGGCTTGTGGCACCCAGTGGGCGGGGCTCAGCCCGGAGCTCCCTCATTGGCTGAAACCCTGCATCATTTTCAAAGCTGATTTCTCTCAAACTCCAGGAGGAAACTGGACCTTTCTGTTGCGGCTTTAAACAGATGGAACCCTGTGGTGTGGAGCACACATTGCAACATGTGGTCGTGAAATGGATTCATTCAGGACAGACAGCAGGGATTATTTCAGGAGATAACTCAGTGCAGTTGTTGTTTCTCTTTGAACTCTTCCCTTGGAGAACAGTGTGAAATAGTGGAAGGATTCTCAGGCTGTTTCACGCTCCTTCCACGGCCGTTACCATTCTGATACCAGCTGATAGGTTGGTTAGTCCTTAACCGGGAGAGTTTTATGAGCTCCCACAACTCACACAATGGGGGTGGGCACCCACACCCACCGGACACGCCTGTCCGACCCGATACCAACCCAGAATGAGCTGGAGATCCGTCTCCACTCACCAGGACAGTCTGCAGCGGGGCTCGAACTTTACACACTTCTGGCTCAGAGGCGGGAATGCTAACAGTCACCAAAAACCTACAAGTGTCACCTAACTGACTGGCTCTCTTCCTTTGTATATCCACCTCATTTTCCATATAAGGTCTTGATTCTGTCTTCCACAGCTCAATGTTGGCACGGACATCATCTAACGCCCTCCTTCCCCCCGACAGTGCGGGACTGCAGCTGCTGCAGAAACCACATCCTTCTCGACACTCTCCCAATGTCGTCCTGATCCTCTCACACTCAACTCATTCCCATCTTTCTCCAGTATTTTCATTACTCTTAAATTAATTGCATCAGTTTATTATTAATTGTGCATTATGAATCTAATCCAGCTTCTCCAATGTTTATTCTCATTCAGTTTGCATTGTGGTCAATCGTAGACTGTCACATCTGCTTCTGTTTCCGCCTTATCTTCCTGTTCCGTCTGGTTTTGCTCGAGAATGTGCTTTCTGTGGTCAGAATTCAGTTACTCAGTGTCTAGCTGCATGTATTCTCTCAGATTAACTTGGTTGTGCTCATGGTGCCTGCGTTAACCATTCAGTCATTGTTTAATGCTCAACCTATGTAGAACCGCTTTTATTTTCCAACAGGTGCTGTGCTCAGTTTTAAACAACAGAACTCAGGATGATATATTGGCCTTGGAGATGATCCAGCACAGATTCACCAGGGCTGAACGGGTTAAATTATGAGGACAGGTTGCATATACTTAGATTGCATTCCCTTGAGTTCAGGATGACGGGTGATCAAAGTGAGGTGTTTGAAATGATTAAACGGTTTCAATGGAGTAGATACAAAGAAACTATTTCCTCTGGTGGGGAAATCCAGAACAAGATGATGAATCGTCTTGGGGGAACAAAATAAACTAGAATTGTCTGTTCTGAATTTCAAGCCTGCACTCACAGTAATGGCTTTTGTAAACTCCTGTTACAGGCTGTGAGAAGAGGTGGATTTACACACCGCAAACTCACACCAAACATCACATCAAGATCTGACAGAGTCACTCCATTCATCAGGACCTGAATATCACCGGCCTTTGAATGTGGAAGGAGAAATGTTTGTCTGTTCTGTCTGTGGGGAAAGATTTCAAACATCAGTGTGACTGGAAAAGCACCGAGACAGACACACCCGAGTGAGAGTGTTCCAGTGCACTGACTGTGGAAAGAGCTTTAACCAGTTACACAGAATGAAAAAACATCGCACCATTCACAGCGGGGAGAAACCGTACACGTGTTCTGTGTGTGGACGAGGCTCCAACTGATCATCCAACCTGGAGAAACACAAGGACACCCGCACCACGGAGAAACCGTGGAAATGTGGGGACTGTGGGAAGGGATTCAGTTCCCCGTCCCACCTGGAAGCTCATCAACGCAGTCACACCAGGGAGAGGCCGTGTGTGGGAAGGGCTTCACTCGTTCACCCTACCTCATTGAACACCAACTTGTTCACACTGATGAGGGACCTTTTAAATGTTTTTTTTTTTAGCATCTTGTAGATGGTACACACTGCAGCCACGGTACGCCGGTGGTGGAGGGAGTGAATGTTTAATGGGGTGCCAATCAAGCGGGCTGCTTTGTCCTGGATGGTGTCGAGCTTCTTGAGTGTTGTTGGAGCTGAACTCATCCAGGCAAGTGGAGAGTATTCCTTCACACTCCTTACTTATGCCTTGTAGATGGTGGAAAGGCTTTGGGGAGTCAGGAGGTGAGACACTCGCTGCCGAATACCTAGCCTCTGACCTGCTCTTGCAGCCACAGTATTTATGTGGCTGGTCCAGTTAAGTTTCTGGATAATGGTGACCCCCAGGATGTTGATGGTGGGGGATTCGGCAATGGTAATGCTGTTGAATGTCATGGGGAGGTGGTTAGACTCTCGCTTGTTGGAGATAATGCGGAGATGCCGGTGTTGGACTGGGGTGGACAAAAGTGAGAAGTCGCACAACACCAGGTTATAGTCCAACAGTTTTATTTGAAATCACAAGCTTTCGGAGCGCTGCTCCTTCGTCAGGTGAAGGTGACGAAGGAGCAGCCGCTCCGAAAGGTTGTGATTTCAAATAAACCTGTTGGACTATAACCTGGTGTTGTGCAACTTCTCATTGTTGGAGATAGTCATTGCCTGTCACTGTGTGGCGCGAATCTTACCTGCCACTTATCAGCCCAAGCCTGAACGTCGTCCAGGTTCTGACTGTGAGAAGAGCTTTAAAAGCACTAATGGTCTGCTGCAACTCCAATGCACTCACACTGGTTAGAGGCTGGTCACCTGCACTCAGTGTGGAAGGAGATTCATTGCTTCATCCACCCTGCTGAAACACCAGCGACTTCACAATGAGGGGAATCCTCACACCTGCACTCAATGTGGAAAGAGACTCACTCAGTCATCCAGCCTGCTGAGACACCAGCAAGTTCACACTGGGGAGAGGCTGTTCACCTCCTCCGTGTGTGGGAAGAGATTCACTGAGCCCTCCAGCCTGGTGAGACACCAGCAAGTTCACACTGGAGAGAGGCTGTTCACCTGCTCCGTGTGGGGGACAGGATTCACTGAGCCCTCCAGCCTGGTGAGACACCAGCAAGTTCACACTGGGGAGAGGCTGTTCACCTGCTCCGTGTGGGGGACAGGATTCACTGAGCCCTCCAGCCTGGTGAGACACCAGCAAGTTCACACTGGAGAGAGGCTGTTCACCTGCTCCGTGTGGGGGACAGGATTCACTGAGCGCTCCAGCCTGCTGAGACACCAGCAAGTTCACACTGGAGAGAGGCTGTTCACCTGCTCCGTGTGGGGGACAGGATTCACTGAGCGCTCCAGCCTGCTGAGACACCAGCAAGTTCACACTGGGGAGAGGCTGTTCACCTGCTCCGTGTGGGGGACAGGATTCACTGAGCGCTCCAGCCTGCTGAGACACCAGCAAGTTCACACTGGGGAGAGGCTGTTCACCTGCTCCGTGTGGGGGGACAGGATTCACTGAGCGCTCCAGCCTGGTGAGACACCAGCAAGTTCACACTGGGGAGAGGCTGTTCACCTGCTCCATGTGGGGGACAGGATTCACTGAGCGCTCCAGCCTGGTGAGACACCAACAAGTTCACAAGTAAATGGCAGAGAGGTTGGATTCTGCTGTTATTGCTGCTGTTAATCACATTGAGGACTGCAGTGTTCATTCTGACAGTTGGGGTTTGTTTCTGCTGATGTTAATCACCCCTGTAACTGGGCTGGAGGTTAATATTCTGGATATCTTTAAATAAATTAACTATGTTTGAAACACACGGTGGGTCAAGTCCTTGATTTTCCCCAAGATAAGTGGCAACTAATTGATGTCCTGTTACCAACTGTTCCATTTTGGGCCTTTTCCCCCGTCTTACTCCAGATTATTTCAGTTGTCATTACCTTCAGTTCCAGTTCCAGCTCCCTATACCTTCCGGAGTGCCTCTCCTAGCCTTGGTATCCAGGGAAGGCGTCAGTAACATGCCCGGGATCACTAAACACAAAACCCAGTCTGTTAATCACTTTCCCCAACCCCAAACTGTAACATCACAGCCATATCACCCGAACCCAAACCATTAGTGGAGGTCATCCACTTTGGACCTAAAAAGGATAGAACAAAGTACTTTCTAAATGGTGAAAAGCACCGGTAGGAGAGGGCGGGGCACAGTGGAGCTGATTTATTGAACGAACGAACGGACGCTCGAGTGAACGAACGGACGAACGATTCGAACCAACGCATTCATGCACATTGGAACTTACACTCGATCGAACGAACGACCTCATGGGGTAGTGGTCGAACGAACGATTCGAGCAAACGCAAGCATGCACATTGGAACTTACACTCGATCGAACGAATGATCACTTGTGCAGTGATGGAACGAACGATAATCGAGCGAACGCACCCAGGCGCGCACTTAGACAAATGATACGCACGCACTCATACATACATATTGGAACTTATGCTCGATCGAACGAACGAGCGCTTGAATGAACGAACAATTGAATGAATGATCGAATGATTGAACGAACAATGCCAGGAGGACTGGCATAAAACGGATATTTTCTTGGTTTATTGGAATAAGTGTTATCTGTAGCATTTAATTGGATTATGATGGTGCGATGTGTTTGTACACTGGTGTTGAAATGGTTTTTGTTTTATGTGGAGTTAACTTTGAGATTTATTATTTTAAATCTAAAAAGTTGTGTGGTATTGTTTAAGGGTATTTGTACTGTAAACATTATTGATTATTTGAAAAATTAATCATTGCATTTATATTAACTATAAGGCTGTTTTTAAGGCTTTATGTTTTACTGTGATGGATGAATGTAATGGATTTACTATGTAATGGATTTACTATGTAATTGATGAGTTGCATAAGTATTATTGTTTTTGAATAAAAAGATTTCTCCAGTCCCTTGTTCAGGGCCCGGGGCCAGGGGAGGCTGTGGGCCTTTATTCCCCTTATTGGACACAAGGCTCTTTGTCTCACAACACACTGGCTCAGGTTTTAAAAATAGGTTTACAGGAAATAGTGAATTGAAAATTGCAAAACTGAGATTGTTAGTTTTACACAGGATTACACAGGATATACGGCACAGAAACAGGCCATTCGGCCCAACCAGTCCATGCCGGCATTTATGCTCCACTCGAGCTTATACACTGTTATACATTCCTTTCTGGTGCAAAAGCACAAAAGGAAAAGTGGCCCAACCACGGCTAACAAAAGAAATTAAGGACAGTATTAGATACAAAGAGGAGTCATATAAAGTTGCCAGAACAAGTAGCAAGCCTGAGGATTGGGAGCAGTTTAGAGTTCAGCAAAAAACGACATTGATTAAGAGGGGTAAAATAGTGTTTGAGAGTAAACTTGCAAGGAACATAAAAGCGGATTGTAAAAGTTTCTACAAGTATGTAAAAAGAAAAAGATGAGTGAAGACAAATGTAAGTCCCTTACAGTCAGAAATGGGAGAATTTATAATGGGGAACAAGGAAATGGCTGAGCAATTAAACAAATACTTTGGTTCTGTCTTCACAGAAGAGGACACAAATAACTTCCCAGAAATGTTAGGGAACCAAGGGTCTAGTGAGAAGGAGGAATTAAAGGAAATTAGTATTAGTAAAAAATAGTGCTGGAAAAATTAATGGGACTGAAAGCTGATAAATCCCCAGGGCCTGATAATCTGCATCCCAGAGTACTAAAAGAGGTAGCCATGGAAATAGTGGATGCATTGGTTGTCATCTTCCAAAATTCTATAGATTATGGAACAGTTCTTGCAGCTTGGATGGTGGCAAATGTAACCCCACTATTTAAAAAAGGAGGGAGAGAGAAAACAGGGAACTACAGACCGGTTAGCCTAACATCAGTAGTACAGAAAATGCTAGAGTCTATTATTAAGGATGTGATAACAGGACACTTAGAAAATATCAACGGGATTAGACAAAGTCAACATGGATTTATGAAAGGGAAATTGTGTTTGACAAACCTGCTGGAGTTTTTTGAGGATGTAACTGGTAGAATAGATAAGGGAGAACCAGTGGATGTGGTGTATTTGGATTTTCAGAAGGCCTTTGATAAAGTCCCACATAAGAGGTTAGTGTGCAAAATTAAAGCACATGGGATTGGAGGTAATATACTGGCATGGATTGAAAATTGGTTAACAGACAGGAAACAGACAGTAGGAATAAATGGGTCTTTCTCGGGGTGGCAGGTAGTGACTAGTGGGGTACCGCAGGGATCAGTGCTTGGGCCCCAGCTATTCACAATATATATCAATGATTTGGATGAGGGAACCAAATGTAATATTTCCAAGTTTGCTGACGACACAAAACTAGGTGGGGTTGTGAGTTGTGAGGAGGATGCAAAGAAGCTTCAAGGCGACTTAGACATTCTCCTGTAAACGGAATTGATCTTGATCCGAACTGGATTCAATGTAAGACAATTCGGCGAGTCAGACATCATTCACCCCTAGACCTACATAAAACCCCACACGGTTCCTCAGTAAGGATTCCTCTGGTTCCTCGGCATATATTTGTCAGGATACTGAAGCCCAGCTTCCTTACCGTCCACTCCTGGAGGCCCCACTCCCTGAGCCTACAACCTTCAGCAGGGTCAGTGGTGGAGTTCCGCAGCAGGAGTGATCCCAGAGTAACTGTCGGGATCGCACCCCCGTGGATGTTCCGGGTCGTGTATTTTTAGTTATCCTGGTGTCTAACACACACACACCAATAAAACAGGGAATTCCTGGAAACACGCAGCAGGTCCTTCTTTATCTGGAGATCAAATGTCTGTTGTATAATTGTACCAGCAGTTAACAGGCTTCTGTGAACTCCTCCATCTGCTATTTTAATGCAGACTTTAACCAACTTATTTTAAATGGGTTAACACCTACCTTAAAATGGTAGACTCAGGACTGTCAGACAAACACGTTAAATCTTCGAAGATTAATTACCAGTCATTTTTAGAATGGAAACTTAAACCTGCCGTTTCACTTTCAGTCAGGAACAGATCGCAGTTTGACACTAATCTCTGATTTGACAGCACGTTTCCAGCATTCACCGTTGTTCTTCCTGACTCTAAACACAGTTGTAAGGGAGCCTTCTGTTCCGTGCCTAGGAGCTCTGAACCATGGGAGAGAGCGGCTGGGACACATTTCTCACACGCCTCAAGATTAACCCGCATGGGGACTTTGCTGTCAGTGAAGAGAGATGAGAAATCTACAACAAGGTGTTGAAACCAAAGCTGAGTTATTTGACATATATCCAGAATATTAAACTCCAGCCCAGTTATAGGGGTTATTAACATCAGCAGAAACAAACCCCAACTGTCAGAATTAATATGGTTCAGTCCTGAATGTGATTAACAGCAGCAATAACAGCAGAATCCAACCCCTGCAGTGACTTGTGAACTCGCTGGTGTCTCAGCAGGGTGGATGACCGAGTGAATCCCTTCCCACACACTGAGCAGGTGAACGGCCTCTCCCCAGTGTGAATAGGTTGGTGTTTCAGCAGATAATTTCTGCTTTTAAAGCTTTTCTCACAGTCAGAACATTTAAAAGGTCTCTTATTGGTGTGAACAAATTGGTGTGAAGTGAGGTGGGATGACTGAGTGAAACCCTTCCCACACACGGAGCAGGTGAACGGCCTCTCCCCAGTGTGAACTCGCTGGTGTACAGTGAGTTCAGATGATTGCCTGAACCCAGTCCCACAGTGAGAGCACCTGAACGGTCTCTCGTCAGTGTGAGCACGTTGATGGAATGTCAGTTCCCCGGAACTTTTATAGCACTTCCCGCAGTCCGGGCATTTAAATGGTCTCTCATCAGTGTGAACTCGCTGGTGTGTCAGCAGGTTGGATGAATTAGTGAATCCCTTCCCACACTCGGAGCAGGTGAACGGCCTCTCCCCGGTGTGAGTGCGTTGGTGTCTCAGCAGACCACTTGCACTTTTAAAGCTCAGCTCACACTTCAAACATTTAAAAGGTCTCTTATCAGAGTGAACAAGTTGGTGTTTCCGTAGGGTGGAAGAATGAGTGAATCCCTTCCCACACATGGAGCAGATGAACGGCCTCTCCCCAGTGTGAACATGCCGGTGTGTCAGCAGGTTGGATGACCGAGTGAATCCCTTCCCACACACGGAGCAGGTGAACGGCCTCTCCCCGGTGTGACTGCCTCGATGAATATCCAGCTCGGACAGGCAACTGAATCCCTTACCGCAGTCCTCACATTTACACGGTTTCTCCGTGGTGAGGATGTCCTTGTGTCTCTCCTGGTCGAACGATCAGTTGAAGCCTCGTCCACACACAGAACACGTGTCCGGTTTCTCCCCGCTGTGAATGGTGCGATGTTTCCACAGTCAGTGCACTGGAACACTCTCACTCGGGTGTGTGTCTCGGTGCTTTCCCAGTCACACTAATGTTTGAAATCTTTTTGAAAATGTTGAGACACCCGCTGTTGCAGAGTGAGAATAAAATCAATGAGTCAATGATTGTCTCTCCTGGTCGCTGGAGATGGCCGCGCATGCGCCGTGATCCCGGCCTGTCCAAGATGGCGGCCAGTGACCCCGCTGACCCGGGCGGCCGGGCCTGTCACCGCGGGGCAAACACGGGGCCTGTGGGCTCTTATTCGGGGTCTGAGGCCTACACCGGGTGTTTATGAAGCTTTTCAGCCCACCCACGGGTCCAATTCCTCCCCTAGCCCACAATCTCCTCCCGCCTCCCGGGAGCGTGTCTTCCGCTTTAGACCATCGCCAACACTCACACAGCGCATGCTCAGAGCACAGCCCAGTCCCGCGCCTGCGCACTGGGTTCCTGTAGTCATTGATAGGGCACATTCTGCCGCGCGGAGGATTCTGGGCTAACACCCCGCCATTGAAAGAACCAATTGGGGCCCAGAACATATTTTATCATCCCATCGAGATTGGGGCCGGAGTGGCAATAAACAAAATTAATTAATAAATTATACAGAAACCCACATGCGAAGTTATACATTTTGGTTGAAAGAATGGGGAGAGGACATATAAACTAAATGATACAATCCAAAAAGGGGTTGCACGAACAGAGTTTATGTGCACAAATCGTTGAAGGTGGCAGGGCAGGTTGAGAAAGCAGTTCAAAAGGCTTACGGGATCCTGGGCTTCATGAATAGAGGTATACAGTACAAAAGTGTGGAAATTATGATGAACCTGTATAATACACTGGTTTGGCCACAACTGGAGTACTGTGTCCAATTCTGGGCACCACACTTTAGAAAGGATGTGACGGCCGTAGAGAGGGTGCAGAAAAGATTTACAAGAATAATTGCAGGAAAGAGGGACTTCGGTTACGTTGATAGACTGGAGAAGCTGGGGTTGTTCTCCTTGGAGCAGACAAGGTTGAGAGGAGATTTGATAGAGGTGTTCAAAATCATGAGGGGTCTGGACAGAGTAGATAGAGAGAAACTGTTCCCATTGGCAGAATGGTCGAGAACCAGAGGACACAGATTTAAGGTGATTGGCAAAAGAATCAAAGGCGACATGAGGAAAAACTTTTTTACTCAGTGAGTGGTTAGGATCTGGAATGCACTGCCTGAAAGGGTGGGGGAGGCAGATTCAATCGTGGCTTTCAAAAGGGAGTTGGATAAGTATCTGAAGGAAAGAAACTTGCAGGGCTACGGGGAAAGGGCGGGGGAGTGGGACTAGCTGAAGTGATCTTGCAGAGAGCCGGCACGGGCTCGACAGGCCAAATGGCCTCCTTCTATGCTGTAACCATTCTATGCCCGGGCCCTCGGCCATCGTGCGAAGTACGCTGGCTGCCACTTTAACTGGTACCTCAGGCCCCGCCCAGTCTGGTTTAATTGCTAAATGTTTACTAACTATGTTTTTGAACTTCAGTGCAGACGTTTTATTCAGAGGGAGAATTACGAGGTCCCATTTTTTGTATGTCTTACTTGAATAAACTGGCAGCAATTTCTTTTCAAGGTGGAAAGATGTGAAAAACGCCACGAACGATCCACGAAAACACATGGGACAGAGAAATCCGCTTCATCAGCACACCTGCCAGCGGACTCAATATCCACCTGCTCCACCACTGGTGCACTGTGTCTGCAGTATGTATGGTCTACAAAGATGACAAGGTCAGGCCGTGTGGGGTCAAGGGCCAGGTAACAGAATGGATGGAAAGATGGCTACAAAACAGAATTCAGAGGGTAGGAGTTAAGGGATGTTTCTACGGTGTGAATTAATGCTTGGGCCTTCCACCAGGGATGGAGTAATGCTCCAGTTTATGGGGTCACAGAGGTGGATTAATGTTTGGGCCGACAGTGCCCTTACCCAGGGAGAGGATTAATGCTCGGGACTACAGGATCCTTACACAGGGGATGGATTAATGCTCGGGCCTAGGGACCACTTCCCCGGGGGTCAATTAATGCTCAGGTCTCCGAAGCCCTTGCTCAGGGGTCGATTAATGCTCGGGCCTATGAAGCCCTTGTCCAGGGATCGATTAATGCTCAGGCCTCCGAGACTCTTACCCAGGGTATGGATTAATGCTCATAAGAACATAAGAAATAAGAGCAGGAGTAGGCCATAGGGCCCCTCGAGCCTGCTCCACCATTCAATAAGATCATGGCTGATCATCGACCTGAGCGCACTGGATGCAGCAAAGGCTATGGGCCCCGACAACATCCCGGCTATCATGCTGAAGACTTGTGCTCCAGAACTAGCCAAACTGTTCCAGTACAGCTACAACACTGGCATCTATCCGACAATGTGAAAAACTGCCCAAGTATGTCCTGTCCACAAAAAGCAGGACAAATCCAATCTGGCCAATTACCACCCCATCAGTCTACTCTCAATCATCAGCAAAGTGATGGAAGGTGTAATCGACAGTGCTGTCAAGCGACACTTACTCACCAATAACCTGCTCACTGATGCCCAGTTTGGGTTCCGCCAAGACCATTCAGCTCCCTAGCTCATTACAGCCTTGGTCCAAACATGTGGCCTCTTACACTGTTCCAATGAAGCTCAACGTAAGCTCGAGCAACAGCACCTCATCTTTCTATGAGGCACTTTACAGCCTCCTGGACTAACATCGAGTTTCAACAATTTCAGACTATAACCTCTGCCCCTTCCCTTTTTTTCCATTTATTTTTCTCTCTCTCTGCCAGTGCCATTTACACCTCTTCTTGACTCATCTTTTATTTCTTTACTTGTCCCTTTACCATCTCCTTTTGCCTCACACCATCATCCCTTTTGTCTCTTAACCTCTCCTGCCTTCCATCCTATCACAGACCTTCCCTTTTGTTATTTCCTCCCCTCCCCCTTTCTCAGCCCCTACACTTGCTTAAAAATCTGTTCCATCTCCTGCTTTTTCCAGTTCTGACGAAAGGTCATTGACCTGAAACGTTAACTCTGTTTCTCTCTCCACAGATGCTGCCTGACCTGCTGAATATTTCCAGCAGTTTCTGTTTTTATTTCAAATCTCCTACCGCCTCCGGGGAGCGTCTCTTCGCTTCAGACCATCGCCAGCACTCGCACTGCGCATGCTCAGAGCATAGCCCGGTCTTGCGCACTGGGCTCCTGTGGTCATTGATGGGGCTCATTCTGCCGCGCGGGGGATTCCGGGTTACTGGACCGCCATTGAAAGCCCCAGTGGTGAACAAAAAATAATTTTTTGTCATCCGATTGAGAGTGGGCCTTTTTTGATTACCGGTAGGGGCGACACTAAGTAGTCCCACTGTCACCAGAGAGGAACAAATACCGTTTAGGCAACAAGAACCCGAGTGCACCACAAATATGAAACAACAACAACTTGTATTTATATCGTGCCTTTAACGTAGTAAAACATCCCAAGGCGCTGCTCAGCAGTATTATAGGACAAAAACTTTAAAACTGAGCCACAAAAGGAGAAATTAGGGCAGGTGACCAAAAGCTTGGCCAAAGAGGTAGATTTTAAGGAGCATCTTAAAGGAGCAAGGAGAGGTAGCGAGGTGGAGAGGTTTAGGCAGGGAATTCCAGAGCTTGGGGCCTAGGCAACAGAAGGCACGGCCACCAATGGTGGTGTGATTATAATCAGGGATCCTCAAGAGGGCAGAATTAGAGGAGCGCAGATATCTCGGGGGGTTGTGGGGCTGAAGGAGATTACAGAGATAGGGAGGGACGAGGCCATGGAGGGATTTGAAAACAAGGATGAGAATTTTGAAATCGAGGCGCTGCTTAACCGGGAGCCAATGTAGGTCAGCGAGCACAGGGGTGATGGGTGAACGGGACTTAAGAGGAATATAAGAAATAAGAGCAGGAGTGGGCCATATGGCTCCTCGAGCCTGCTCCACTATTCAATGGCTGATCATCGACCTCAACTCCACTTTCCCACCCGATCTCCATATTCCTTGATTCACCCAGTGTCCAAAAATCTATCTGTCTCAGCCTTGAATATACACAAAGACTGAGCATTCACAGCCCTCTGGGGCAGAGAATTCCAAAGATTCACAATCCTCTGAGTGAAGAAATTCCTCCTCATCTCGGTCTTAAATGGCCTACCCCTTATCCTGAGACTATGCCCCCTAGTTCTAGACACTCCAGCCAGGGGAAACAACCTCTCAGCATCTACCCTGTCAATCCCCTTCAGAATCTTGTATGTTTCAATGAGATCACCTCTCATTCTTCGAAACTCCAGAGAGTATAGGCCCATTCTACACAATCTCTCATCATAGGACAGCCCTCTCATCCCAGGAATCAATCTAGTGAACCTTCGTTGCACCGCCTCCAAGGCAAGTATATCCTTCCTTAGATAAGGAGACCAAAACTGTGCACAGTACTCCAGGTGTGGTCTCACCAAGGCCCTGTACAATTGTAGCAAGACTTCCTTACTCTTATACTCCAACCCCCTTGCAATAAAGGCCAACATGCCATTTGCCTTCCTTATTGCTTGCTGTACCTGCATGCTAGCTTTCTGTGTTTCTTGCACGAGGACACCCAAATCTCTCTGAACACCAACATTTGAAAGTTTCTCACCATTTAAAAAATATTCAGTTTTTCTATTCTTCCTACCAAAGTGAATAACCTCACATTTCCCTACATTATACTCCATCTGCCACCTTACTGCCCACTCACTTAGTCTATCTATATCCCTTTGCAGACTCTTAGTGTTCTCCTCACAGCTTACTGTCCCACCTAGCTTTGTATCATCAGCAAACTTGGATACATTACACTCGGTCCCTTCATCTAGGTCATTAATATAGATTGTAAATAGCTGAGGCCCCAACACTGATCCTTGCGGCACCCCACTAGTTACAGCCTGCCAACTGAAAAAGATCAGTTTATCCCTACTCTCTGTTTTCTGTCCGTTAACCAATCCTCTATCCATGCTACTATATTACCCCCAACCCCATGAGCCCTAATCTTGTGTAATAACCTTTTATGTGGCACCTTATCGAATGCCTTTTGGAAATCCAAATATACTACATCCACTGACTCCCCTTTATCTACCCTGCTAGTTACATCCTCAAAAATCTCTAATAAATTTGTCAAACACGATTTCCCATTCATAAAACCATGTTGACTCTGCCTAATCATGTTATGATTTTCTAATTGCCCTGATACCACTTCCTTAACAATGGATTCCAACATTTTCCCGATGACTGATGTCAGGCTAACTGGCCTGTCGTTCCCTGTTTTTTCACTCCCTCCTTTCTTGAATAGCGGTGTTATATTTGCGACCTTCCAATCCGCTGGGACCATTCCAGAATCTAGGGAATTTTGGAAGATCAAAACCAATGCCTCCACTATCTCTTCAGCCACCTCTTTTAGAACCCTAGGATGTAGGCCGTCAGGTCCAGGGGATTTGTCGGCTTTTAGTCCCATTAGTTTCTCTAGTACTTTTTCTCTACTTATGTTAATTATGTTAAGTTCCTCACCCTCATTAGACCCTTGGTTCCCCACCATTTTTGGCATGCTTCTACTGTGAAGACAGATACTAAATATTTGTTTAACGTTTCTGCCATTTCCTTATTCCGCATAATAATTTCTCCTGTCTTAGCCTCTAAGGGACCAACGTTTACTTTTGCTACTCTCTTCCTTTTTACATACTTATAGAAGCTCTTATAATCTGCTTTTATATTTCTTGCTAGTTTTCTCTCATTCTATTTTTTCCCTTTTTATCAATTTTTTGGTCAACCTTTGCTGGTTTCGGAAACTCTCCCAATCCTCAGGCTTACTATTGTTCTTTGCCACATTATAAGCTTCTTCTTTCAATCTAATGCTATCCTTAACTTCTTTAGTTTGCCATGGATGGATCACTTTTCCCGTGGAGTTTTTGTTTCTCAATAGAATGTATTTTTGTTCAGAATTATAAAATATTTCTTTAAATGCTAGCCACTACTTATCTACCACCATACCTTTTAATCTATTTTTCCAATCTACCTTAGCCAACTCGCCGCTCATACATATGTAATTGGCTTTATTTAAGTTTAAGACTCCAGTTTCGGACTTAGGCAAGTCACTCTCAGACTTAACGTGAAATTCTATCATATTATGATCACACTGTCCCAGAGGATCCTTTACTATGAGATTGCTAAATAACCCTGTCTCATTACACAATACAAGATCTAAAATAGCCTGTTCCCTGGTTGGTTCCATGATGTATTGTTCTAGGAAACTGTCCCGAATGCATTCCATGAACTCGTCCTCCAGACTACCTTTGTCAATTTGATTTGTCCAGTCTATATGAAGATTAAAGTCCCCCACGATTATTGCATTATCTTTGTTACAAGCTCCTACTATTTCTTGATTAATATTCTGTCCAACGGTATAGCTACTGTTAGGGGGCCTATATACTACTCCTACCAGTGTTTTCTGCCCCTTGTTATTCCTTATTCTACTTCCTGATCTTCCGAGTCAAGATCCTTTCTCTCTACTGTCCTTATTTCATCCTTTATTATCAGGGCTACCCCCATCCTTTTCCATTCTGCCTGTCTTTTCGAAACATCCTTCCCTGGATACCAAGGCTGGGAGAGGCACTCTGGAAGGTCTGGGGAGTTGGGACTTGTCCATGAGAGTAACCGAAGGTATGAGAACTAAAAAACAATTAGAAAGGAGAAAAGGCCCAAAAATGGAACAGTTGGTAACAGGACATCAATTCGTCTCCTCTTATCTTGGAGAAATTAGGAAAGCGACACACTGTGTGTTTGAAACAAAGCTGATTTATTTGACATTTATCCAGGATATTAAACTCCAGTCCAATTAGTGGGGTTATTATCAGCAGAAACAAACCCCAACTGTCAGAATGAACATGGTTCAGTCCTGGATGTGATTAACAGCAGCAATAACAGCAGAATCCAACCCTTGCAGTCACTTGTGAACTCGCTGGTGTGTCAGCAGGTTGGATGAACAAGTGAATCCCTTCCCACACACGGAGCAGGTGAACGGCCTCTCCCCGGTGTGAACTCGCTGGTGTGTCAGCAGATTGGATGACTGAGTGAATCCCTTCCCACACACAGAGCAGGTGAAAGGTCTCTCCCCAGTGTGAACTCGCTGGTGTGTCCGGAGGCTGGATGAAAAAGCAAATCCCTTGCCACACACGGGGCAGGTGAATGGCCTCTCCCCAGTGTGAACTCGCTGGTGCTCAATGACAGTCCATGAACGCGTGAATCCCTTCCCACACACGGGGCAGGTGAATGGCCTCTCTTCCGTGTGAACAGATTGGTGTCTCAGATGTTGGGATGATTTAGTGAATCCCTTCCCACACACGGAGCAGATGAACGGTCTCTCCCCGGTGTGAACTCGCTGGTGTTCAGTGAGGTGGGAGGAACGAGCGAATCCCTTCCCACATACGGAGCAGGTGAACGGCCTCTCCCCGGTGTGAATACGTTGGTGTTCAGTGAGGTTGGATGACTGCCTGAACGTCTTCCCACAGCGAGTGCAGCTGAACGGTCTCTCATCAGTGTGAACTCTTTGGTGCTGAATCAGATCCTCAGAGCTTTTAAACCTGTTCCCACAGTCAGCACATTTAAAAGGTCTCTCGTCACTGTGAGCGCGCTGGTGTGTATGGAGGGCGGATGAGTGAGTGAATCCCTTCCCACACACGGAGCAGGTGAACGGCCTCTCCCCGGTGTGACTGCGTCGATGGGTTTCCAGCTCAGAGGGGTAGTTGAATCCCTTCCCACAGTCCCCACATTTCCACGGTTTCTCCATGGTGCAGGTGTCCTTGTGTCTCTCCAGGTTGGACGATCAGTTGAAGCCTCGTCCACACACAGAACACGTGTACAGTTTCTCCCCACTGTGAATGGTGCGATGTTTTTTCAGGCTGTGTAACTGGTTAAAGCTCTTTCCACAGTCAGTGCACTGGAACACTCGCACTCTCGGGTGTGTGTGTCTCGGTGCTTTTCCAGTCACACTGATGTTTGAAATCTTTTCCCACAGACAGAACAGACAAACATTTCTCCTTCCACATTCAAAGGCTGATGATATTCGGGTCCTGATCAATCGAGTGACTCTGTCAGATCTTGATGTGATGTTTGGTTTGAGTTTCCCATCTACAAATTCTCCCCTTCTAATACCCTGTAAAAGGAGTTTACAAAAGTCATCACTGTAAGTACAGGATAGAAATTCAGAACAGACAATTCTAGTTTCTATGGAAGATTTTGCCTCTTTTGTTCCCCCAAAGCTGTAAATCCCCGTCCCACACACTCTCCCTCCTCCCTGTGCTGTTACCAAGATAGCCACGCATGTGCCGCAATCCCACCATGTCCCAGATGGCGGCCAGTTACCCCCAACACCCCTTCCCACGGCACCTTCCGGTGTGAGGGCTGCTTGTGAGAGAAAGAATAGAGTTTCTGGGACGACCCCTTGAAACCTTCTCACGGACCCCGGTTGAGAACCTCTGATCGACAAGAGGCGCTGCAGCAACTCGCCAAGGATTCTTCGGCAGCACCTCCCAAACCCGCCACCTCCACCACCTCGAAGGACGAGGGCAGCAGGCGCAGGGGAACACCACCACCTCCAAGCTCCCCTCCAAGTCACACACCATCCCGACATGGAAATATATCGCCGATCCTTCATCGTCACTGGGTCAAAATCCTGGAACTCCCTCCCTAACAGCTCTGTGGGAGGACCTTCACCACACGGACTGCAGCGGTTCAAGAAGGCGGCTCACCACCACCTTCTCAAGGGCAACTCGGGATGGGCAATAAATGCTGGCCTTACCAGTGACGCCCACATCATAAATATACATACAAAAAATACATTTTCTCCAACTTTGACTAGTTTATCCTGTCTGATATAAACCAACCCCACAGTCACTGACACCAATCTCCTCCTGTCTGATATAAACCAACCCCACAGTCACTGACACCAATCTCCTCCTGTCTGATATAAACCAACCCCACAGTCACTGACACCAATCTCCTCCTGTCTGGTATAAACCAGCCCCCCAGTCACTGACACCAATCTCCTCCTGTCTGATATAAACCAACCCCACAGTCACTGACACCAATCTCCTCCTGTCTGATATAAACCAACCCCACAGTCACTGACACCAATCTCCTCCTGTCTGATATAAACCAACCCCACTGGCCCAGAAAGATTAATCCCAGCTGTTACTTAGATTGGACATGTTTCCATTCCCGTGTCGAGGGGATTGCTGTACCAGACGGGAGGGGCAACATTTGGGGACTCTCGATTCTCCACCAATTCCCATTCCCCTTCTAGAATTCTGGTGGATACTGGAGGTGCCACTGTGTGTAACGTGCAAGTCAGTAAGAATTGTACCAAAGATCAATTTAGCATTGAAGTAAAAGTTCATAATTTTATTGCAAACAAATTTCTGATGAGAGTCCCTGAATTAAGGGGCAAAATCAGACAGCAGTTCTTAAAGGGACACTGCAGTCCCAACAAGTCAATCAGCTATATAT
The DNA here is from genome assembly GCA_030390025.1 of Squalus acanthias. Classification (NCBI taxonomy): domain Eukaryota; kingdom Metazoa; phylum Chordata; class Chondrichthyes; order Squaliformes; family Squalidae; genus Squalus; species Squalus acanthias. The sequence goes on along the minus strand of JASTWF010001341.1, from coordinate 20,996 downwards.
CCAGAATATTAATAACCCCTATAACTGGGCTGGAGTGTAACATCAGCAGAAACATACCTCAACTGTCAGAATGAACATGGTTCAGTCCTGGATGTGATTAACAGCAGCAATAACAGCAGAATCCAACTGCTGCAGTCACTTGTGAACTCGCTGGTGTCTCAGCAGGTGGGATGACCGCGTGAATCCCTTCCCACACACGGAGCAGGTGAACGGCCTCTCCCCAGTGTGAACTCGCTGGTGTCTCAGCAGGGTGGATGACCGAGTGAATCCCTTCCCACACACAGAGCAAGAGAACGGCCTCTCCCCAGTGTGAACTCGCTGGTGTGTCAGAAGCTCGGATGAATTAGTGAATCCCGTCGCACACACGGAACAAGTGAATGGCCTCTCCGCAGTGTGAACTCGCTTGTGTATCAGAAGGTCGGATGACTTAGTGAATCCCTTCTCACACACGGAACAGGTGAACAGCCTCTCCCCGGTGTGAATGCGCTGGTGCATCAGAAGGTTGGATGATCGATTAAATCCTTTTCCACACACAGAGCAGGTGAATGGCCTCTCCCCGGTGTGAATGTGCTGGTGCATCAGAAGGTTGGATGAACGAGTGAATCCCTTCCCACACTCGGAGCAGGTGAACAGTCTCTCCCCGGTGTGAGTGCATCGATGATTTTCCAGCTGTGATGGGGAACTGAATCCTTTCCCACAGTCTCCACATTTCCAAGGTTTTTCCGTGGTGCGGGTGTCCTTGTGTCTCTCCAGGTTGGACGATCAGTTGAAGCCTCGTCCACACACAGAACACGTGTACGGTTTCTCCCCGCTGTGAATGGTGCGATGTTTTTTCAGGCTGTGTAACTGGTTAAAGCTCTTTCCACAGTCAGTGCACTGGAACACTCTCACTCGGGTGTGTGTGTCTCGGTGCTTTTCCAGTCACACTGATGTTTGAAATCTTTTCCCACAGACAGAACAGACAAACATTTCTCCTTCCACATTCAAAGGCTGATGATATTCAGGTCCTGATGAATGGAGTGACTCTGTCAGATCTTGATGTGATGTTTGGTGTGAGTTTGCGGTGTGTAAATGCTGCCCTTCTCACAGCCTGTAAAAGGAGTTTCCAAAAGCCATGACTGTGAGTCCAGGATAGAAATTGACAAGATTCTCTCCTCCTGGTTCCTGGCCAAGGGGGCCGCGCATGCGCCCTGCTGCCCCCTGAGCCTGTCAAGATGGCGGCCGTTAACCCGGGCCTGTCACCGGGAGAAAGCCCCGCAGCTGCCGCCCCGCTCGGGGCAAACGCCCGGCCCGGAGGCTCTTGTTCGGGGCCTGAGGCCCACCCCGGGTGTTTGTGAAGCGGATAATGTTGAGTGTTTTAATAATGGGGCCTGGGGCCGCACTCGGGGTGTGTGCAGCCCGCGTCCCCCCGGGGTTTATTAACCCGCTCCCTGAGCTCTCTCACCTGATGTGTCAGCGGCTGCTGCCAAGGTCCGCGCATGCTCAGCTCACACTGCCCGGGTGATTGACGGGAGCTCCGGACCAATAGGAAGAGCGGGGCGGGGCTGGAGGACCGAGCGGGCGGCGGGTCCTCCAACTAATCGGAGTGTGTGAGGGGCGGGGCTTGACCTTTAAACCGGAACACAGAAGGTGAGCGGACCTTGGCAGCAGCCGCTGACACATCAGGTGAGAGAGCTCAGGGAGCGGGTTAATAAACCCCGGGGGGACGCGGGCTGCACACACCCCGAGTGCGGCCCCAGGCCCCATTATTAAAACACTCAACATTATCCGCCTCCCCACAACTACCCGCCAGTTTAAGACACAAACTCCGAGACAACCAGGAAGTGCTGGGAAATCCCCAGCGAGTCAGGGAGCGTCTGTAAATGGAGGAGAAATGACTCAGTATTTTGGGGGTTGGTTTGTGTGAACAAATATATCAGTGATTTTAATGAGACTCTTTCTGTGTCCCAGCTCCTGTAAATACTGGCTGTGAAGGGGCCGGACTCTCGGGAGGCTCCACACCGCTGGCTGCTCGTGTGTCAGTGATCTCCCATCAGATTAATGTGCTTCTGCTGTGTGTGTGTTTAATAAAGTGCCCGAAGCAGTTCACGAAAGGTGGGCCTTTATTACAAGAGGATGAGTATAAGAGTAAAGACATCTTACTGGAATTATATTGGGCCCTGGTGAGACCACACCTGGAGTATTGTGTACAGTTTTGGTCTCCTTACTTATGGAAGGATATACTTGCCATAGAGGGAGTGCAACAAAGGTTCACCAGACTGGTTGCTGGGATGGGTGGTTTGTCCTATGAGGAGAAATTGAGTAGAATGGGCCTATATTCTCTGGAGTTTAGAAGAATGAGAGGTGATCTCATTGAAACATACAACATTCTTACAGGGCTTGACAGGGTAGATGCAGGGAGGATGTTTCCCCTGGCTGGGGAATCTAGAATCAGGGGTCACAGTCTCAGAATAAGGGGTTGGCCATTTAGGACTGAGATGAGGAGAAATTTCTTCACTCAGAGGGTGGTGAATCTTTGGAATTCTTTATCCCAGAGGGCTGTGGAGGCTCAGTCGTTGAGTATATTAAAGACAGAGATCGATAGATTTTTGAATATTAAGGGAATCAAGGGATATGGGGATAGTGCAGAAAAGTGGAGATGAGGTAGAAGATCAGCAATGATCTTATTGAATTGCAGAGCAGGCTCAAAGGGCCAAATGGCCCACTCCTGCACCTTCAGGGGAGGAGAGAGAGGGGGGAACCAGAGAGTTTAGAACTGAACCCAGCTGGAGTCAGCACCTTCAGGGGAGGAGAGGGAGGGGAACCAGTGAGTTTAGAACTGAACCCAGCCAGAATCAGCACCTTCAGGGGAGGAGAGGGAGGGGAACCAGTGAGTGTAGATCTGAACCCAGCCAGAGTCAGCACCTCAGGGGACGAGAGAGGAACCAGTGAGTGTAGAACTGAACCCAGCCAGAGTCAGCACCTTCAGGGGAGGAGAGAGAGGGGAACCAGTGAGTGTAGAACTGAACCCAGCCAGAGTCAGCACCTTCAGGGGAGGAGAGGGAGGGGAACCAGTGAGTGCAGAACTGAACCCAACCAGTGTGAGCACCTAAAATCGTCTGTTCCGATTTTCTATCCTTGCTTTGCAGTGATGACTTTTGTAAACTCCTTTTACAGACTGTAAGACCACAAACTCAAACCAAGCATCATGTCAAGATCTGACAGAGTCACTTCATTCATCAGGACCTGAATATCATCGGCCTTTGAATGTGGAAGGAGAAATGTTTGTCTGTTCTGTCTGTGGGAAAAGATTTCAAACATCATTGTGACTGGAAAAGCACCGAGACACACACACCGGAGTGAGAGTGTTCCAGTGCACTGACTGTGGAAAGAGCTTTAACCAGTTACACAGAATGAAAAAACATCGCACCATTCACAGCGGGGAGAAACCGGACACGTGTTCTGTGTGTGGACGAGGCTTCAACTGATCGTCCAACCTGGAGAGACACAAGGACACCCGCACCACGGAGAAACCATGGGAAAGTGGGGACTGTGGGAAGGGATTCAATTACCCGTCCAAGCTGGAAACTCATCGACGCAGTCACACTGGGGAGAGACCGTTCAGTTGCTCTCACTGCCTGAAGACTTTCAAAGAATCATCAAACCTGCTGAAACACCAGCAAGTTCACACTGGGGAGAGGCCGTTTACCTGCTCCGAGTGTGGGAAGGGATTTTCTCAGTCCAACCACCTGCTGACACACCAGCGAGTTCACAGTGACGAGAGACCATTCAGGTGCTCTCACTGTGCAAAGACATTTGCCCGCGCATCCAACCTACTGAAACACCAGCGAGCTCACACCAGGGAGAGGTCGTTCACTTGCTCCGTATGTGGGAAAGGATTCACTCATTCATCCAACCTGCTGAAACACCAGCGAGCTCACACCAGGGAGAGGTCGTTCTCCTGCTCCATATGTGGGAAAGAATTCACTTGTTCATCCAACCTGCTGACACACCAGCGAGTTCACACTGGGGAGAGGCCGTTCACCTGCTCTGTGTGTGGGATGAGATTCACTCGGTCATCCAACCTGTGGACACACCAGCGAGTTCACACTAATAAGAGACCGTTTAAATGTTCTGAGTGTGAGAAGAGCTTTAAAAGCACAAAGGATCTGCGGACACACCAGCGAGTTCACACTGGGGAGAGGCCGTTCACCTGCACTGTGTGTGGGAAGGGATTCACTCGGTCATCCAACCTGTGGACACACCAGCGAGTTCACAAGTGACTGCAGGGGTTGGATTCTGCTGTTATTGCTGCTGTTAATCACATCCAGGACTGAACCATGTTCATTCTGACAGTTGGGGTTTGTTTCAGCTGATGTTAGTAACCCCTATAACTGGGCTGGAGATTAATCTGTATCAGTGTCAAATATATCAGCTTTGTTTCACACACACGCAATGTGTCGAGTCCTTGATATCTCGACAATAAAACGAGCTGATTGAGGACTTGTTACAAACTGAGTGGAATCCATCTGAGAACTGAGTTCCTACAACTTGTTAAAAGATGGATCTACAAGATGTCCAAGTCTGACAGGACAGAAAATTCTATTATATCACAGGGTCCACTTCAACCATCCAGGGCAGTGAGTCCCTGTAACATTGGATTTTAACCTATGGGAAATATTCTGATAATCTGTTATTGTCACGGGGCAAAGCAGCATTGTTACTTTAACATCAATTTCATCAAACTCAATGGACAATCCGCTCTCCAAAGGGAAACGTCTGCTTAAAGCTGACGGTGTCGGCAGTTCTGCAGCTCATTTCTCAGTGTGAGCATGTCAGAATGAAAAGCTTTAACAACAGCCGATGTTTCACAAAGGGAGACCTCACCAGACCAAAGGCCATTGGTGGAGTTTAATGGGCTGTTTGTGTCACTGGGCTACAGGAGGACATTTTTAACCGAAGGAAAACTGGTCACAGCAAACAGAGAGTTTAACAGACTGTCCCTGGTCCACTCGAACCCCCACCTTCTCTCTCACTATTTATGGGCACTGCTGCAGTAATTGCTCCTCTGACCTTTCCTCTCTTGTCCCTCCTACACCCCTAATACACGGCCCGACACAATCTCCCTCCCCCTACATCCTCACTGTGCTGGAATCCACACCAGTCTCCCCATCTGCTCCTTGTTCTCTCCCTGGATCCTAAAACTACTGAACTCACTCTTCCCCTCCTGAAGTCTACAGGCTCTGAAACTGAAGCTTGGTGTCCCTCAGTCCCGACTCCTTGATTTACCTCCCCTTCTCTCCTCCTCTTTCCCCCTTGGTTGTGTTCCACACTCTGGGCCTTGGGCCTTCCCCGGGGATTCTCAGTATGAACAGGTGGGATGTGTTTGGAGACAGGGTGTCCCGCTCTCCACCTTTAAAGGGACAAGGAGACGACCAGCTGGGCTGAATGGCCCTGCTTTATGACATCACTGCAGCGCCTAGCAACCAACCTCCCTGAGCCCTGCTCATTATGGGCTGGGTTTAGCTCAGTGCTGTTACAGGAAGGGAAACAGGAGCAGGATTCGCCCCGTGTGGAGCCCAGGATTAATGGGGAGAGGTACAGGATCAATTTATACCTTATTGAGTGAGAAATGTCATTGTCCCGGACACTCCCTGTCCCTCGGTATCTGTGTCGGGGAGCGGCTGATGGGTTTACTCTGTATCTAACCCGTGCTGTACCCGACTGGAGAGTGTTTGATGCTGACACTAGGGGCTCAGCTCCACGAGCACAACATTTAACCCAAAGATGATCTGATAAACCCATCAGCTTCTCCCCTGGACACAGGTCCTGAAGGACAGGGAGTGTCTCTGATATTTTGGTCGGTGTCGTTGAACAAGTTTAAACACCTCGCTCACATCTCCTCTCACCCTGCTTTGGTCTAATGAGAAGTGCCCCAGTTTCTCTCGTCTCTCCTCCTGGGAAAGAGAAGTTTAGTCTGAGTTAGAAACTCAAACAGGCGCTTCACTCCAGACAGGTCGCCATGGCAACATTGATAAGACATTCCATTCACTGAATCGACTGGTTGGAATCTGTAATCAGATCAGGGGAAAGAACAGGGTTTGTCTGTTATTAACCACAATATAAGCTTAGAATCATAGAATGGTTACAGCACAGAAGGAGGCCATTCGGCCCATCGAGCCCGTGCCGGCTCTCTGCAAGATCACTTCAGCTAGTCCCACTCCCCCGCCCTTTCCCGTAGCCCTGCAAATGTTCTTTCTTCAGGTACTTATCCAACTCCCTTTTGAAAGCCGTGATTGAATCTGCCTCCACCACCCTTTCAGGCAGTGAATTCCAGATCCTAACCACTCGCTGCGTAAAAAAGTTTTTCCTCATGTCGCCTTTGGTTCTTCTGCCAATCACCTTAAATCTGTGTCCTCTGGTTCTCGACCCCTCCGCCAATGGGAACAGTTTCTCTCTATCTACTCTGTCCAGACCCCTCATGATTTTGAACACTTCTATCAGATCTCCTCCCAACCTTGTCTGCTCCAAGGAGAACAACCCCAGCTTCTCCAGTGTATCCACGTAACTGAAGTCCCTCATCCCTGGAATCATTCTTGTAAATCTTTTCTGCACCCTCTCTAAGGCCTTCACATCCTTCCTAAAGTGCGGTGCCCAGAATTGGACACAATACTCCAGTTGGGGCTGAACCAGTGTTTTATGAAGGTTCATCATAACTTCCTTGCTTTTGCACTCTGTGCCTTCCTTGCTTTAGTTGCCTCTTGTTGCTGGCTCCAGGCACTGGAGCGGTTCCTGTGTGTTCAGCTCTCAGCTGCAGTCAGTACCTGGGCCAGGATCAGCACTTTACCCAGCACATCTATGTCCACGTTGTCATACTTGACACGGAGGGGCTGCGCAGGCTTCTCGTCCACCTCGGTCAGGGCGAGAGGTCCCGACCACTCGTGCAAGTCTACGGGCATGTTGTGGCCGCACTGCGGACAGCCCGGGCTTAGGCTGCGCAAGCTGGAGCCACGTGAGCTACACTGGAGAAGGTTGAGATACCAGAAATAGTGGGGAACCAAGGGCCTAATGAGAGTGAGGAACTTAAAGTAATTAATATCAGTGAGAAAAAGTACTTGAGAAACTAATGGGACTAAAAGCCGACAAATCCCCTGGACCTGACGGCCTACATCCTAGGGTTCTAAAAGAGGTGGCTGTGGAGATAGTGGATACATTGGTTGTGATCTTCCAAAATTCCCTAGATTCTGGAAAGGTCCTCGTGGAATGGAAGGTAGCAAATGTAACACCGCTATTCAAGAAAGGAGGGAGAGATAAAACAGGGAACTACAGGCCAGTTAGCCTGACATCAGTCCTCGGGAAAATGCTGCAATCCATTATTAAGGAAGTAAACATAGAAACATAGAATCTAGGAGCAGGAGTAGGCCATTCGGCCCGTCGAGCCTGCTCCGCCATTCAATACGATCATGGCTGATCATCCAAATCCAGTACCCTGTCCCTGCTTTAATCCCCACAGTACACATATCCCACCCTACCCCTGTAACCCCACATATTTAATTCCCCCTAACATATCCCATCCTATCCCCATAACCCCACATATTTAATCCCCCCTAACACTAAGGGTCAATTTATCATAGCCAAATCAACCTAACCCACACATTTTTGGACTGTGGGAGGAAACCGGAGCACCCGGAGGAAACCCACGCAGACACGGGGAGAATGTGCAAACTCCACACAGACAGTCACCCGAGGTCAGATTCGAACCCGGGTCTCTGGCGCTGTGAGGCACCAGTGCTAACCACTATGCCACCGTTCCTGGGGACAGACCCTGCAGACCCACCTCCCTTATCCTGTAACAGTCCAGGGTTCCTGGGGACAGGGCCCACAGACCCATCTCCCTTATCCTGTAACAGACCAGGGTTCCTGGGGACAGACCCATCTCCCTTATCCTGTAACAGTCCAGGGTTCCTGGGGACAGGGCCCACAGACCCATCTCCCTTATCCTGTAACAGACCAGGGTTCCTGGGGACAGACCCCACAGACCCATCTCCCTTATCCTGTAACAGACCAGGGTTCCTGGGGACAGACCCATCTCCCCTCTCAATGGTGATTCAAAAATATTGTGTAAACCTTCACCTGAATGGGTCTGATTCGCCGATCCCCACCCGATCAGACAGGCTCTGTCTGAAGGAGACTCTCAGATAAAGTCCGATCTTTTTTCGTATGATAGTAGCAAAGCAAATCAATTGTCAATATCTAAGTCAGATATCCAGGCCAAAGCTTCCTGTGTAACAGTGTGGGTATCTTGTCAGCTGCCTGTGAATTTCCTCTGAGGGCAATGCTCAATGATGGGCTCCAGGGTCTGATCAGGAGCTCCACAGTCACATGATGGGGATGCTTTAATCTTCCATCTATGGAGAAGGTGGCAGCATCGACCATGACCGTTTCTGAGGCGGTTGATGGTTGTCCACTGTTTGCGAGGAAGGTTTGATCCGATGACTATTAAACGCTCCCCAGGCTGCAGGTTCTGTGGCAGATCCCAGCCCTTGCCCTCTCCGTTCATTCTCAGAAGACTTTGTCCCGAGTTGAGAGTCTCTCTGGAGATGGTGCTGGAGTCGATGGGGTTTGAAACATTCACTCAGTGGGTCTCCTCACTGTGCTCTCACCCTCCACCTTTAATGATCACCAATGGGATTGGGTCTGTCCCTTTTGAACCGTTCAGGGTTCTGGGCAGGGGGTCCATTGCCCCCCTGGTGTTTCCATTGACTGTCGAACCCTTAGCTGTGAGTCTGTGCACTTCCCCAGATATCTGAGGGATTCGAGTGGTGGGAGAGAACACAAGGAGTCTCTTTATACAGAGGGTGTCCTTCTTTCACCCGATTGGGCTTCAAGGGGTGGAGGAGGTGAACCCGGGGCGGGGGGCTGATGCTGATCTGGACTTGTGTGGAGGGAGTGAGATATCGGGGCTGAAACTCCACTCCTGGTCCATCGCTGCCACTGGTACATTTCGCCCGGTGAATCCGGCGGACTCCCCGGGTTTACACTCTCCCCTCATTTAAACATAGATGGTGCAGTGTGGGAGGTGAGGGAGGAGTCTGCTCATTCCCGGGGGCAGATCAGACAAAGTGCTTTGAGTGGTGGGTCCAGCAGTGAAACTGAAACCAAACCAAAGGGAACAAATAAAGATCCAATCCAAGGGAACAAGCAACGGGACAATGGGAAGAAACCACAACCGGCCCAAAAGTGGGATAATCTCCCCAAAAGGTCGGTCCGGACAGTTAGAAACTCCTCCTGGTGACTGTGTGCCTGCAGGACTCGGCTTCACTCCAGTGTTTAAAGGCACAGAGCGCTGGCCTCACACCCAGGGGGCAATGTGTGGGAATTCCAGGGGCAGTGAGGACATGCCCGGAAATACCCCGGAGCAGTGAAGGCCCACTGGGCCCCAGGACAAGCTCATCGGAAAACCCAGGGCAAGGGCAAATTCAAAACGAAGTTTGCAGGCGTGATGCTCTATTCACACATCGAAGGTGAGAGAGATGCTGTGGGTCACACGCTAAGTCCAGTAGCTGAAAGTGATTAACAGACTGGGTTTTGTGTTTAGTGATCCCGGGCGTGTTACCGAGACCTTCCCTGGATACCAAGGCTGGGAGAGGCACTCTGGAATGTATGGCGAGCTGGGACTTGTCCATGAGAGTAACCTGAAGGTATGAGAACTGAAATAATCTAGAGTTAGAAAGGAGAAAAGGCCCAAAAATGGAGCAGTCAGTAACAGGACATCAATTAGTCTCCTCTTATCTTGGAGAAATCAAATACTCGACACACTGTGTATTTGAAGCAAAGCTGATTTATTCGACAGATATCCAGAATATTAATAACTCCAATAACTGGCCTGGAGTTTAAGATCAGCAGAAACAAACCCCAACTGTCAGAATGAACATGGTTCAGTTCTGGATGTGATTAACAGCAGCAATAACAGCAGAATCCAAGCCCTGCAGTCACCTGTGAACTTGCTGGTGTCTCAGCAGGTGGGATGAACGAGTGAATCCCTTCCCACACACGGTGCAGGTGAATGGCCTCTCCCCAGTGTGAACATGCTGGTGTGTCAGCAGGTTGGATGAATGAGTGAATCCCTTCCCACACACGGAGCAGGTGAACGGCCTCTCCCCAGTGTGAACACGACGGTGTCTCAGCAGATTGGATGACTGAGTGAATCCCTTCCCACACTTGGAGCAGGTAAATGGCCTCTCCCCAGTGTGAATGCATTGGTGATTAAGCAGATCCCTTTTGCTCTTAAAGCTCTGCTCACAGTCAGAACATTTAAATGGTCTCTTACCAGTGTGAACAAGTTGATGTGCAGCGAGGTGGGATGACTGAGTGAATCTCTTCCCACACACGGAGCAGGTGAACTGCTTCTCCCCAGTGTGAACAGACTGGTGTGTCCGCAGGTTGGATGAATTTGTGAATCTGTTCCCACATACGGAGCAGGTGAACGGCCTCTCCCCGGTGTGAGTGCGTTGGTGTTGCATCAGATGCTTTCTGCTTTTAAAGCTCTTCTCACAGTCAGAACATTTAAACGGTCTCTTATTAGAGTGAACAAGTTGGTGTGCAGTGAGGCTGGATGAGTGAGTGAAACCCTTCCCACACTCAGGAGCAGGTGAACGGCCTCTCCCCGGTGTGACTGCGTTGATGAGTTTCCAGCTCAGACGGGTAATTGAATCCCTTCCCACAGTCCCCACATTTCCACGGTTTCTCCGTGGTGCGGGTGTCCTTGTGTCTCTCCAGGTTGGATGATCAGTTGAAGCCTCATCCACACACAGAACACGTGTACGGTTTCTCCCCGCTGTGAACGGTGCAATGTTTTTTCAGTCTGTGTAACTGGTTAAAGCTCTTTCCAGTCAGTGCACTGGAACACTCTCACTCGGGTGTGTGTGTCTCGGTGCTTTTCCAGTCACACTGATGTTTGAAATCTTTTCCCACAGACAGAACAGACAAACATTTCTCCTTCCACATTCAAAGGCCGATGATATTCAGGTCCTGATGAATGGAGTGACTCTGTCAGATCTTGACGTGATGTTTGGTTTGAGTTTCCCATCTGTAAATCCTCCCCTTCTAATACCCTGTAAAAGGAGTTTACAAAAGTCATCACTGTAAGTACAGGATAGAAATTCAGAACAGACAATTCTAGTTTCTATGGAACATTCTTTCCTCTCTTGTTCCCCCAAAGCTGTAAATCCCCGTCCCACACACTCTCCCTCCTCCCTGTGCTGAAATCCAAACCCATCGCACCATCTCCAAATTTATTCCTCAGCTCCCAGTTTTCTTCCTCCCCTGAAGGTGCTGACTCTGGCTGGGTTCAGTTCTACACTCACTGGTTCCCCTCCCTCTCCTCCCCTGAAGGTGCTGACTCTGGCTGGGTTCAGTTCTACACTCACTGGTTCCTCTCCCTCTCCTCCCCTGAAGGTGCTGACTCTGGCTGGGTTCAGTTCTACACTCACTGGTTCCCCTCCCTCTCCTCCCCTGAAGGTGCTGACTCTGGCTGGGTTCAGTTCTACACTCACTGGTTCCCCTCCCTCTCCTCCCCTGAAGGTGCTGACTCTGGCTGGGTTCAGTTCTACACTCACTGGTTCCCCTCCCTCTCCTCCCCTGAAGGTGCTGACTCTGGCTGGGTTCAGTTCTACACTCACTGGTTCCCCTCCCTCTCCTCCCCTGAAGGCTGCTGACTCTGGCTGGGTTCAGTTCTACACTCACTGGTTCCCCTCCCTCTCCTCCCCTGAAGGTGCTGACTCTGGCTGGGTTCAGTTCTACACTCACTGGTTCCCCTCCCTCTCCTCCCCTGAAGGTGCTGACTCTGGCTGGGTTCAGTTCTACACTCACTGGTTCCTCTCCCTCTCCTCCCCTGAAGGTGCTGACTCTGGCTGGGTTCAGTTCTGCACTCACTGGTTCCTCTCCCTCTCCTCCCCTGAAGGTGCTGACTCTGGCTGGGTTCAGTTCTGCACTCACTGGTTCCTCTCTCTCCTCCCCTGAAGGTGCTGATTCTGGCTGGGTTCAGTTCTGCACTCACTGGTTCCTCTCTCTCCTCCCCTGAAGGTGCTGATTCTGGCTGGGTTCAGTTCTACACTCACTGGTTCCTCTCTCTCCTCCCCTGAAGGTGCTGACTCTGAATGGATTCAGTTCTACACTCACTGGTTCCCCACCTTATGAAATGCTTCGGGCACTTTGTTAAACACACACACAGCAGACGCACATTAATCTGATGGGAGATCACTGACACATGAGCAGCCAGCGGTGTGGAGCCTCCTGAGAGTCCGGCCCCTTTACAGCCAGTATTTACAGGAGCTGGGACACAGAAAAAAGTCCAATTGAAATTAGTGATATATTTATTCACACAAACCAAACCCCAAAATAATGAATCATGTCTCCTTCATTTACAGATGCTCCCTGACCAGTCACCATTTTTCCTCCATTTACAGACGCTCCCTGAACAGTCTCCATATCTCCTCCATTTACAGACGCTCCCTCACCAGTCTCCATTTACACACGCTCCCTTGACCAGTCACCATTTATCCTCCATTTACAGACGCTCCCTAACCAGTCTCCACTTCTCCTTCATTTACAGACGCTCCCTGACCAGTCACCATTTCTCTTCCATTTACAGACGCTCCCTGACCAATCACCATTTCTCCTCATTTACAGACGCTCCCTGACCAGTCTCCATTTCTCTATTTACAGACGCTCCCTGACTGTCCCGGAGTTTGGCGCGGGGCCCCTTTGCTGAGCGAATCGGGAGAAACCGGGAAGCGGATAATGTTCACTGCTCTTATAATGGGGCCTGGGGCCGCACTCGGGGTGTGTGCAGCCCGCGTCCCCCCGGGGTTTATTAACCCGCTCCCTGAGCTCTCTCACCTGATGTGTCAGCGGCTGCTGCCAAGGTCCGCGCATGCTCAGCTCACACTGCCCGGGTGATTGACGGGAGCTCCTGACCAATAGGAAGAGCGGGGCGGGACTGGAGGACCGACCGGGCGGCCGGGTCATCCAACCAATGGCGGCGCAGCAAGAGGGCGGGACCTGGTGACCAGCTCAGGTGCGCTGGGGCTGATTGGACGCGAGGTTAAACTTGCAGGGCTAGGGGGATATTTTTTATTCGTTTGTGGGATGTGGGCATCGCTGGAAAGGCCAGCATTTATTGCCCATCCCTAATTGCCCTTGAGAAGGTGGTGGTGAGCCGCCTTCTTGAACCGCTGCAGTCCGTGTGGTGAAGGTTCTCCCACAGTGCTGTTAGGGAGGGAGTTCCAGGATTTTGACCCAACGACGATGAAGGATCGGCGATTTCCTTCTCAGTTGGGATGGTGTGTGGCTTGGAGGGGAGCTTGGAGGTGGTGGTGTTCCCATGCGCCTGCTGCCCTCGTCCTTCTGGGTGGAAGAGGTGGCGGGTTTGGGAGGTGCTGCCAAAGAAGCCTTGGCGAGTTGCTGCAGTGCATCTTGTAGATGGTACACACTGCAGCCACGGTATGCCAGTGGTGGTGGATGGGGTGCCAATCAAGCGGGCTGCTTTGTCCTGGATGGTGTCGAGCTTCTTGTGTCTTGTTGGAGCTGCACTCATCCAGGCAAGTGGAGAGTATTCCATTACACTCCTGACTTGTGCCTTGTAGATGGTGGAAAGGCTTTGGGGAGTCAGGAGGTGAGACACTCGCCGCAGAATACCTAGCTTCTGACCTGCTCTTGTTGCCACAGTATTTATGTGACTGGTCCAGTTAAGTTTCTGGACAATGGTGACCCCCAGGTTGTTGATGGTGGGGGATTCGGCGATGGTAATGCCGTTGAATGTCAAGCGGCTCTTCTGTGCCGTGAATGTTACCTGCCACTTATCAGCCCAAGCCTGAATGTCGTCCAGGTCTTGTTGCATGCGGGCATGGACTGCTTCATTTTCTGAGGAGTTGTAATTGTCGCTGATCACTGTGCAGTCATCAGCGAACATCCCCATTTCTGACCTTATGTTGGAGGGAAGGTCATTGATGAAACAGCTGAAGATGGTTGGGCCTAGGACACTGCCCTGAGGAACTCCTGCAGCGATGTCCTGGGGCTGTGATGATTGACCTTCAACCACCACAACCATCTTCCTTTGTACTTGGTATGACTCCAGCCAGTGGAGTTTTCCCCCTGATTCCCATTGACTGCAGTTTTACTAGGGTTCCTTGATGCCACACTCGGTCAAATGCTGCCTTGATGTCAAGGGCAGTCACTCTCATCTCTCCTCTGGAATTCAGCTCTTTTGTCCATGTTTGGACCAAGGCTGTAATGAGGTCGGGAGCCGAGTGATCCTGGCGGAACCCAAACTGAGCATCAGTGAGCAGGTTATTGGTGAGTAAGTGCCGCTTGATAACACAGTCGATGACACCTTCCATCACTTTGCTGATGATTGAGAGTAGACTGATGGGGCGGTAATTGGCTGGATTGGATTTGTCCTACTTTTTGTGGACAGGAGATACCTGGGCAGTTTTCCACATTGTCGGATAGATGCCAGTGTTGTAGCTGTACTGGAACAGCTTAGCTAGATGCATGGCTAGTTCTGGAGCACAAGTCTTCAGCACGATAGCGGAGATGTTGTCGGGGCCCATAGCCTTTGCTGTATCCAGTGCACTCAGCCGTTTCTTGATATCACGTGGAGTGAATCGAATTGGCTGAAGACTGGCTTCTGTGATGGTGGGGCCCTCAGGAGGAGGCCGATATGGATCATCCACTCGGCACTTCTGACTTGTTACTAACAGACCTTGCACTATTTCTTCAATCGAGATAATTGTTTCAAATACTTCCTTTATCAGGTCTTTAGCTCCTCCATTGATCCCTGTCAATAATCCTTGGTTAGGGTCAGGGCTGGGGTTAGAGGTCAGGGGCTGGGGTTAGGGGCTGGGGTTAGGGTTCAGGGCTGGCATTATGTGTTGGGGCTGGGGTTAGAGGTCAGGGGCTGGGGTCAGGGGCTGGGGTTAGGGTTAGGGGCTGGGGTTAGGGGCTGGCATTAGGTGTTAGCAGCTGGGGTTAGGGGCTGGGGTTAGGGTTCAGGGCTGGTGTTAGGGGCTGGGATTATGTGTTAGGGGCTGGGGTTAGGGTTAGGGGTTGGGGTTAGGGGCTGGGGTTAGGGTTCAGGGCTGGCATTAGGTGTTAGCGGCTGGGGTTAGGGGCTGGGGTTAGGGTTCAGGGCTGGGGTTAGAGGTCAGGGGCTGGGATTAGGTGTTAGGGGCTGGGGTTAGGGTTAGGGGCTGGGGTTAGAGGTCAGGGGCTGGGATTAGATGTTAGGGGCTGGGGTTAGAGGTCAGGGGCTGGGGTTAGGGTTAGGGGCTGGGGTTAGGGTCAGGGGCTGGGGTTAGGGTCAGGGGCTGGGGTCAGGGGCTGGGGTCAGGGGCTGGGGTCAGGGGCTGGGGTTAGGGTCAGGTGCTGGGGTTAGGGGCTGGGGTTAGGGTCAGGGGCTGGGGTTAGGGTTAGGGGCTGGGGTTAGGGTCAGGGGCTGGGGTTAGGGTTAGGGGCTGGGGTTAGGGGCTGGGGTTAGGGTCAGGGGCTGGGGTTAGGGTTAGGGGCTGGGGCTAGGGTCAGGGGCTGGGGTTAGGGTTAGGGGCTGGGGTTAGGGTTAGGGGCTGGGGTTAGGTGTTAGGGGCTGGGGTTAGAGGTCAGGGGCTGGGGTTAGGGTCAGGGGCTGGGGTTAGGGTTAGGGGCTGGGGTTAGGGTCAGGGGCTGGGGTTAGGGTTAGGGACTGGGGAAAGAGAGGTTTATGGAGGGAATTCCAGAACTCAGGGCCTTGGCAGCTGAAAGCACGCCCGCCGATGGTGGAGTGATTATAATAGGGGATGGGCAAGATGCAGAATTGGAGGAGCGCAAAGATCTCGGAGGATTGTAGGGCTGGAGGAGGTTACATCGATAGGGAGGAGTGAGGCCCTGGAGGGATTTGAAAACAAGGATGAGAATTTTAAAATCGAGGCGTTGCTGTCCTTATGTCTTAGTCATTAATCCCACCCCCATCCTGACACTGCGTTAACCACGGATGGGTTGTGCCACGTATTGCCCTGTATTTCCAGATCTCAGCTCTTATCTGGGCTGAAGAAACAGCGTGTCCCTGTTAGGAATGTGTAAGCTTCTGTTATCAGAATATGAACTTACCCCTGGCCCCGCACGGTATCAACAAGTCTACTGCCCGAGCAATTTCTAGTGTTATTGGGTCTTTAGATATGTGGCTCTCTGAGCAACCGTCTCCCTTATCTCAGTAACGGCCTTCTCTTGACCTGGGTGTTTATCATTTCAGTATTCTCTGTCTTTGAGTTTCCAAACTGTCTTCTGACCACACAGAGACAAGATTCAACTTCCCCTTTTCTCCACATTCGCTCTCTGGCTAGAATGGTCAAGCAAAGCACGCTGGGATACCCCGACCATTTGGGCCACTTTAAAATATTCTAACAGTGCGGGAGCAGGAAGAGGAGCCATTGCAGGAGACAATGATTACAAATGATCTGAGGGTTTCTTAGAGCTGGGATCTTTCTGTATTCTGTCCACTCGAGGAGTTAGATAACAGACTTACTCCTGTGAATATAGAGCTGGAATATTGGGCCGTGATGTGTTTAATTGTTCATCTTATTGACTCTAAACCTTTGCTAATTGTTTGATGTGATCTGTTTACTTGTTCATCTTTTTTAAATACATTTGCTGAGTGGATTCAAATTTAAATTTGAACCAGGTTCTGAGGCGTGATGCTCTATTCACACATCGAAGGTGAGAGAGATGCTGTGGGTCACACACTAAGCCCAGTAGCTGGCAGTGATTAACAGACTGGGTTTTGTGTTTAGTGATCCCGGGCGTGTTACCGCTACCTTCCCTGGATACCAAGGCTGGGAGAGGCACTCTGGAATGTATGGGGAGCTGGGACTTGTCCATGAGAGTAACCGAAGGTATGAAAACTGAAATGATCTAGAGTTGGAAAGGAGAAAAGGCCCAAAAATGGAGCAGTCGGTAACAGGACATCAATTAGTCTCTTATCTTGGAGAAATCAAATATTTGACACAAAGCTGATTTATTTGATATAAACATGTTAAATCTTCGTGTAAGAATTACCAGTCATTTTTAGACTGGAAACTTAAACCTGCTGTTTCACTTTCAGTCAGGAACAGATTGCAGTTTGACACCAATCTCTGATTTGACAGCACGTTTCCAGCATTCACCGTTGTTCTTCCCGACTCTAAACACAGTTGTAAAGGAGCCTTCTGTTCCGTGTCTAGGAGCTCTGAACCATGGAAGAGAGCGGCTGGGACACATTTCTTACAGGCCTCAAGATTAACCCGCACGGGGACTTTGATGTCAGTGAAGACAGATGAGAAATTGACAACAATGTGTTGAAAACAAATCTCTGTAATCTCCTCCAGCCCCTACAACCCTCTGAGATATCTGCGCTCCTCTAATTCTGGCCTCTTGCACATCCCCGATTTTAATCGCTCCACCATTGGTGGCCGTGCCTTCAGCTGCAGAGGCCCTAAGCTCTGGAATTCCCTCCCTAAACCTCTCCACCTCTCTGTCCTCCTTTAAGATGCTCCTTAAAACCAACCGCTTTGACCATCTGCCCTAACCTCTCCTTATGGGACTTGGTGTCAAATTTTGCTTTATAACACATACTGTGAAGAGCGTTGGGACGTTTTACTACGTTAAAGGCGCTTTATAAATACAAGTTATTGTTGTTGTCTGAAACTAACAATAAATTCCACAGAGGGAAAAAAGTAGTATTTTTACTCCCAAAGGGCCAGTGGCAGCATGGATAAGAAATTGGCTAAGTGACAGGAAACAGAGAGTAGTGGTGAATGGTTGTTTTTCAGACTGGAGGAGGGTACACAGTGGTGTTCCCCAGGGGTTGGTTCTAGGACCACTGCTTTTCTTGATGTATATTAATGACTTAGACTTGGGTGTACAGGGCACAATTTCAAAATTTGCAGATGACACAAAACTTGGAAGTATAGTGAACAGTGAGGAGGACAGTGATAGACTTCAAGAGGACATAGACAGGCTGGTGGAATGGGCGGACACGTGGCAGATGAAATTTAATGCAGAAAAGTGCAAAATAATACATTTTGGTAGGAAGAATGAGGAGGGGCAATATAAGCTAAAGGGAACAATTCTAAAGTGGGTGCATGAACAGAAAGACCTGGGGGTATGTGTGCACAAATCGTTGAAGGTGGCAGGGCAGGTTGAGATTGTGGTTAAAAAAGCATATGGGATCCTGGGCTTCATAAATAGAGGCATAGTGTACAAAAGCAAGGAAGTTATGATGAACCATTATCAAACAATGGTCCGGCCTCAACTGGAGTATTGTGTCCAATTCTGGGCACCGCACTTTAGGTAGGATGTGAAGGCCTTAGAGAGGGTGCAGAAAAGATTTACAAGAATGGTTCCAGGGATGAGGGACTTCAGTTACGTGGACAGACTGGAGAAGCTGGGGTGGTTCTCCTTGGAGCAGAGAAGGTTGAGAGGAGATTTAAAAGAGGTGTTCAAAAACATTAGGGGTCCGGACAGAGTAGATAGAGAGAAACTGTTCCCATTGGCGGAAGGATCGAGAACCAGAGGACACAGATTTAAGGTGATTGGCAGAAGAACGAAAGGCGACGTCAGGAAAAACTTTTTTACGCAGTGAGTGGTTAGGATCTGGAATGCACTGCCTGAAAGGGTGGTGGAGGCAGATTCAATCACGGCTTTCAAAAGGGAATTGGATGAGTATCTGAAGTAAAGAAATTTGCAGGGCTACGGGGAAAGGGCGGGGGAGTGGGACTAGCTGAAGTGATCTTGCAGAGAGCCGGCACGGGCTCGACGGGCTGAATGGCCTCCTTCTGTGCTGTAACCATTCTATGATTCTATGAAATATTAAAAAGTTTGTGCCACAGAAGCACGAGGTTTATCTGCTTTTATTCATGAATTTAAAAAGTCTCTATTAAAATCTGAGCCAGTGTGTTGTGACACAAAGAGCCTTGTGTCCAATAAGGGGAATAAAGGCCCACAGCCTCCCCTGGCCCCGGGCCCTGAACAAGGGACTGGAGAAACTCGCTGCCCCGCGGATCAGACAATCAGCCGGCACTAGTCCCGCCCCTCGGGCTCCCCGATTGCTTGGAGGACCGCCGCCGGCTCGCTCCTCCAGCCCCGCCCCGCTCGCTCCCTATTAGTCAGAAGCTCACGTCAATCAGGCCGTGGGCCCGGGTCACGTGTCCCTCGCGTGCGCTCCGCCAAACGGTGGTCGTGAAAGGCGCTATATAAATGCAAGTCTTTCTTTGTCTAAATATCACAAACAGATGCACAATGAGGGGAAATCAACCTCTGTACCTTTAACTAACAGCGACATGGAGCGAGGGAAATGAATGAGCTTTAAACACCTGGTCCACTTGGCACTGAAGTGTCTGAAACTCAGAACCGGAACTCCAGGGAAACACAATACTGAACATGGCGGATGCCCTTACCCATAGTGCCCCGCGCGGGTGAATACGGCCTAGCTCCATCAGCAGGGGAGCAGCGCGCAGGCGCGGGAAGGACTGGTCCCAGGAGACCGCCTTCCTGAGTGGAGCATGCGCGGTGCGGCTCCAGGAAACTGAGCGGGGGCGAGCGCGGCCTCAGCAACACCGAGTGCGCGTCTCAGGCCCCGAATCAGAGCGGCCGGGCCCGGCGGACGTGCGGCCAGGGCCCCGGCACCAGGAAACCCAGGGTGCAGCGCCTCCCCCAGACAGGAGAAACCACAACTGGCATCGACACAGCAGACCCGCCAATCCAGAGCCGGCTTGTATCAGGGCGGGCGCTGGATGCGGAAGTCGGTCCCTGGCCGCCTGTGTAGGTCTTTTTGTTGCTTCAGTTTGAGCTGGAGTGGAGATGGAGGAGAAGCTGCTGGGTTTAACCCCCAGTACTTCTGAGCCCAGGAGGACCCAACAATTTCCAATGTGAGACTGTCAAGGGAGGTGGATTCTCGGGGAGATTAGGTTGTTAAACAGACTCTGTCCCTACAATGTAAAAGAGTATTGTTTTAGGAACAAGTATTTCTGTAGAGGCTTTTAATCCATTTTACATGTACAGATTTTTAAATTCATTCTTGGGATGTGAACGTCGCTGGCAATGCCAGCATTTATTGCCCATCCCTAATTGCCCTTGAGAAGGTGATGGTGAGCCGCCTACTTGAACTGCTGCAGTCCGTGTGGTGAAGGTGTTCCCACAGTGCTGTTAGGGAGGGAGTTCCAGGATTTTCACCCAGTGACAATGAAGGAACGGCAATCTATGTCCAAGTCAGGATGGTGTGTGACTTGCAGATGATGGTGTTCCCATGCACCTGCTGCTCTTTTCCTTCTAGGCGGTAGAAGTCGTGGGACAGGTAGGGTGGCAGGTTCCCTTCCATAAGAATACAAGAAATAGGAGCAGGAGTAGATCATACGGCCCCTCGAGCCTGCTCCACCATTTAATAAGGTCATGGCTGATCTTCGACCTCAACTTGACTTTCCCGCCCGATCCCCATATCCCTGAGGGACATTAGTGAACCAGTTGGGATTTTAATGACAATCCGGCAGCTTTCATCGTTACTTTTTTTCTAGTGCCGGCCCCACAAATTCCCAGATTCATTGAGCTCAATTTCACAACCTGTCTTTGTGTTTTTGTGGGTTCTCTCTCACGCTCCCTTTTTCCTGTTTTATATTCATTTTATAGGGTATTCGAAGGGGAGGATTTGTAGACAGGAAATTTAACTCAAGCATCACATCAAGATCTGACAGAGTCACTCAATTCATCAGGACCTGAATATCATCAAACGTAACATGGAAGCAAAAAGCCCCGTTCACAGCGGGGCGAAACCGTACACGTGTTCTGTGTGTGGACGAGGATTCAGTCGATCCTCTGGCCTGGCAAAACACAAGCGCAATCACACTGGGGCGAAACCGTGGAAATGTAGGGACTGTGGGAAAGGATTCAGTTACCCATCTGAGCTGGAAATTCATCGGCGCAGTCACACCGGTGAGAGGCCGTTCACCTGCTCC